>CAKJTW010000595.1:0-36834 GCA_917880005.1 Nanger dama | reverse complement strand
GTGTACTTCGTTCAGTTACGTACTCTCAAACAACCTAACCCTAACCCTAAACCCCAACCCTAAACCTAACCCTAACCCTAAACCAAGCCTAACACCTAACCTAACCCAAACTAACCCAAACTTCTAACCCTAAACCTAAACCAAACCCTAAACCTAACCCCAACCTTAACCTTAACCTACCAACCCTAACCCTGACCTTATCCCACCAAACCCCAAACCTAACCCCTACCCCAACCCCAACCCTACCCCAACCCCAACCCAAACCCTAACCCCAACCCCAATCCCAACCCTAACCCCAAACCCAATCCCAACCCTAACCCTAACCCCAACCCCAACCCCAATCCGAACCCCAACCCCAACCCCAACCCTAATCCCACGCAACCTAACCCTAAAACCTGACCCTGACCTGACCTAACCCTAACTCTAATCCTAACCCTAACCCTAAACCTCAACGATGAGCATAACCCCACCCAACTTAAATGGTAACCGTAACCCCAACCCCTAACCTAGTAACCCCTAACCCTAACCATAACCTAACCAAAACCACTAACCTTGCCCTAACCTTAACACTAACCTAAAACCAAACCCTAACCCTAACCCTAACCCTAAACCTAACCATAACCATAAATAGAAACCCCATCCTTAACTCCTGCTGAACCCCAACCCTAAACCAAACGTGAACCTTAACCCTAACCGCTAACCCTAACCCCAAACCAACCCCAAAACTAACCCTAACCCCAAACCTAACCCAAACCCAACCCCAATCCTAAACCTAACCCCAACCCTAACCCTCACCCCCTAAACCTAACCCCAACCCCTAACCCCTAACCTACCAACCCCAACCCTAACCCCAACCCCCCCAATCCCAACCCTCAACCTCAGCCCCAATCCTAAACCTAAACCCAACCCCAACCCTAACCCCAACCCCCAACCTAATCCTAAACCTAACCCTAACCCCTAACCCCAAACCTAAACCCCAAACCTCTTCTAATCCTAAACCTAAGACTAACCCAACCCTAACCCCTAACCTTAACCTCAAACCTAAACCTAATCCGAACCCCCAACCCTAACCCCAACCAACCCTAACCCTAACCCCTAACACCAACCCTAACCCCCAACCCTAACCTTAACTCCTAAACCAACCTTAACCCCACCCTAACCCTAACCCCCAACCCCAACCCCAACCCCAACCCCAACCCCAACCCCGGACCCCTACCCCTACCCCCAACCCAAACCTAAACCTAACCCTATCTTCTAACCCTAACCATTAACCCCAACCGTAACCCCTAACCCCTAACACACTCCTAGCTTTAAACCTATCCATACACACCAATCTCTAACCCTAAACCATTAGCCCTAAACCTACACCTAACCCTAACCCCAACCCTAACTCAAACCCTAGCCCTAACACTAAACCCCAACCCTAACCCCAACACTAAACCCTAACCTTAACCCTATCTTCTAACCCTAACCGCTAACCCTAATCCTAACCCTAACTCGTCTAAACCTAACCTAACCCTACCTCTACCCCTACCCCTAACCCTACCCCCACCCCCTACCCTAACCCTACCGTAACCTTATCCCTAACCCTAACCACAACCCATAAACCTACCTGCACCACTACCACTACCCATAACCATAACCTTATACCTAAACCCAAAACCGCAACACTAACCCTAACCCCAACACTAAACACTAACCCTTACCTAACCCTAACACAACCCTAACACTAACCCTAATGCTAACACTAACCACAACCCCAAACCTACCCGTAACCCAGCCCCTAACCCTATTCTAACCATAACCCTAAACCTAACCCCTATAACAATAAACCTAATAGTAATGCTAACCTTAACCCTAAGCCTAATCCCAACACGAACCCTACCATAAACCTACAATAACCCTAGCCCCAGGCCTAACACTAACCCTAACCATAACTTTAACCCCAACACATAGCCTAAGCTAAACTCTTTCCCCAACCCCAACTCCAAACCATAACCCAAACGCTAACCCTAATCCCAACCCAACCCTAACACTAACACTACCATTAACCCCAAACCTATGCCTCAAACCCATCCCTACCCCTAAGTCTAACCCCAACCATAACACTAAACACTAACCCCAACCCCTAGCCCCAGCCCTAGCCCTAGCCCCCAGCCCTAGCCCCACTCTAAACCTATCCCTAGCCCGAACCATAAGCTCAACATTAACCCCAACCCTAAACCTAACCTCAACCAAACCCTAACCCTAACAAAATCCTAACTCCTAACCCTAACCTCATCACAACCCTAACCCCAACACTAACCTAACCCTAACACTAAACACTAACCCCAAGCCTAACACCTAAACCCTAACCCCCAACACTAACCCCAACCCCGCACCAACCTAGCACGCTAACCCTAACCCCCAACCTCAACCCTAACCCCAACCCCAACTCCAACCCAACTCCAACCCAAACCTAACCCTAGCCCCTGACCCCCCAACGCCAAACCTAACCCAGCAACGCTAACGCTAACTGTAACGCTAACCATAACCTAAACCCTGACCCTGACCCCAACACTAACCCTAACCCCTAACACTAACCTAACCCCAACCTAAACCCTAACCTACCCTAACCCTAACCCTAAGCCCTAACACTAACCCCTAACCCCAACCCTAACGCTAACCAAAATCCCTAACCTAACCTTAACCTTGAACCAAACCCCAACCCTAATCCTAACCTAAACCAAAACCCAAACCCTAACCCTAACCCTAAACTAAACCCTAACCCTAAACCTAACCCTAACTAACACCAACCTAACGCGTAACCCACAACGCTAAGCCCCAACCCTAAACCCTGACTGTGACCCTAACCCTAACCCTAACCCCAACCAAACCTAACCCTAACCCCAACCCCTAACCCTAACCCTAACCCTAACCCCTAAACCCAACCCCTAACCCTAACCCCCAACCCTAACCCTAAACCTAACCTAAACCTAACCATAACCTCAACCCTAACCCTAACAACCAACCCCAACCTAACCCTAACCCTAACCCTAACCCTAACCCTAAACTAAACCCTAACCCTAAGCCCAACACCTAAACCTAACCCTAACGCTAACCCCAACACCAACCCTAACGCCAACCACCTAACCCCAACCCTAACCCCTAACCCCAACCCCAACTCCAACCCTAACTCCAACCTCAAACCTAACCCTTGACCTGACCCTAATGCTAAACCCTAACGCCAACGCTAACCCTAACACTAATCATAAACCTAAATCCTGACCCTGACCCTGACCCCTGACCCCCTAACCCTACCCTAACCCCAACCCTAACCCTAACCCTAATACTAAACCCTAACCCTACCCTAACCCTAACCCTAACCATAACCCTAACCCTAACCCCAACCCACACATAGCATTAACCTTACCCTCCCCTCCCCTAACCCCAACCCCAACCCCTAAACCTACACCTAACCCTAACCCCTACCCTAACTCAAACCCCTAGCCCTAACACTAAACCCTAACCCTAAACTTAACACAAAACCCCAACTCTAACCCTAACTTAACCCAACCGATAACCCTAACACTAACCCTAACTCGTCTAAACCCTAACCCTAACCCTACCTCACCGCTACCCCTAACCCAACCGTAACCTTATCCCTAACCCTAACCACAACCCCTAAACCTACCTGCACCACTACCCCTACCCATAAACATAACCCAATCCCCTAAACACTAAACCATAACACTAACTGTAACACTAACACTAAACACTAACCCTAACCTTAACCCTAACACAACCCTAACCCTAACCCTAACCCCTAACCCTGACCTTGACCCTGACCCCAACCCTAACCCTAACCCCCATCCCCCACCCCTAACACCACTAACCCTAAACTGTAAAACCTAACCTCCAACCCTAACCATAAACCTAACCCTAAACAAAAGCCTTAACCCTAACACTAACCCCTAACTCTTGAACCTTTCTAACCCTAATCCTAAGAGTAACGCTAACCCTAACCCGAAACCTAACCCTAACCAAAACACCTAACCCTAACCCTAAGCCTCTTCTAACCCTAAACCTAAGAGTAAATCTAACCCCAACCCTACCACTAACCCTAACACCTAACGCTAACCCTAACCCCAACCTAACCCAAACCCTAACACTAACCATAAACCCTAACATTAACCCCAACCCCAACCCCTAACGCTAACCCCAACCTTAACAATAAACTTAACACCGACTCCTAACCCTAACCCTAACCACAACACTAAACCTAACCCCAAACCCCAACCCAACCCTAATGCTAACCCAAACCCCTAACCCTAACCCTAACCCCAACCCTAAACCCTATCCCTAAGCCTTACCATAACCGTAAGCTGTAACTTATCACTAACCCTAACCCTAAACCCTAACATTAACCCTAACACTAATCCCTAAACCTAATCCTAACCCTAACCATAACCTTAACACCAACCCTAAGCCTAACACTAACCCCAATCCTAACCATAACCCCAACCCCAAACCTAACCCAAACCCCAACCCCAACCCCAACCCTAACCCCTAACCCCTAACCCTAACCCTAACCCCAACCCTACCACTAACCACTACACCAACCCTAAAACTAACCCCTAATCCTAACATATAAGCTTCAACCTAACCCTAACCCCTAACCCTAACCCTAACCCTAACAATAAACCTAATAGTAACGCTAACCTTAACCCTAAACCTAACCCCAACGCCAACCCTACCCTAACCCTACACTAAACTTAACCCCAGCTCCTAGGCCTAAATCGAACCCCAACCCTACCTTTAACCCTAATACATATCGTAAGCCTACTTTCTTCCCAACCATAAGCCTAAACCCTAACCCTAACCCCTAAGCCTAATCCCTAACCCTAACCTTAACCCTAACACTATCCCTAACCCTATCCCTAACCCCTAACCCTATCCCTACCCTTAACCCTAACCCTAACCATAACACTAAACACTAACCCTAACCCCTAGCCCCCAGCCGTAGCCCTATCCCTAGACCTAGCACTAGCACTAGTCCTAAACCAATCTCGAGCCCAAACCATAACCCTGACCCTAACCATAACCCAAACCCTAACCAAACCCTAACCCTAACACTAACCCTAACAAGAACCCTCCTAACCTTAACCCCAACCCCAACCACTAACCCTAACCCTAACACTAACTCTAAACCTAAACCTAAACCTCTCATAACCCTAAACCTTAGAGTAACGCTAATCTTAAGCCTAACACCAACCATAAACCTAAACCCTAACCCCAACCCCAACCCTAAACCTAACCTAACCCTAACCCTAACCCTAAAACCAAACACTAAGCCTCAACCCCAACACCCAGCCGTAGCCATAACCCTAACCCTAACACCAAACTTAACCCAAACCTAACCCCAACTCTAACCCTAACCCTAAACGTACCACTAACCCTAATCCTAACTGTAAACCAAACCCCAACCCTAACCCCAACCATAACACTAAACAAAACCCCTAACCCTAACCCCTAATCCTAAACCTCTTCTAACCCTAAAACTAAGAGTGACTCTAACCCTAACCCTAACACTAACACTAACCCTAACCCGAACCCCTAACCCCTAACCCTAAACCAAACCCCCAACCTAAACCTAACCCTAACCCTAACCACTAACCCCAACCAGTAACCCCTAACCGTAACCCTAACCAAAACCCCCTAACCCTAAACCTAACCCCAAACCTAATCCTAAGCCTAATCCTACCCCTAAAGCAAAACCTAACCCCTAACCCCTAACCCAACTAAAACACAACCCTAACCCTGACCCTAACCCCTAACCCTAACCCTACCCGCAACCTAACCAGAACCCTAACCGACCTAACCAAAACCCCTAACCCTAAGCCTAACTAACCCGAAACCAAACCCTAACCCTAACCCTAACCCACACTAACCCGAACCCTAACCTAAACCCTCTCCTAACCCTAAACCTCTTCTAAACCTAAGAGCAACGCTAAACCCAACCCTAACCCAAACCCTAACCCAAACCCCAATACTACCCTAACCCTAACCCCTAACCCCTAACCCCAACCTAACCCTAGCCCCAGCCTAGACTAAAACTAACCGTAGTCCTAACCCATAACCCTAAACCTAACCCTAACCCTAACCCTAACGCCAACCCCAACCCTAACCTAACCTCAATCCTAACCGTAACCCTAACCCAAGCCTAACCCTAACCTAACCCCAACCCTAGCCCTAACCCCTATCCCTAACCCTAACCCCAACCCTAACCCTAACTCCTAACCTAACCCAACCCTAAACCCTAACCCTAACCTAACCCTAACAAAACCCCAACTAACCCTAACCCTAAACCAACACCCTAACACTAACCTAACCCCTATCCTAACCCTAACCTTAGCTCTAACGCTAACCATAACACTAAACACACTACCTAACCCTAGCCCTAGCCCAAGCCCTAACACCAACCCCTAACCCTAACCCTAACCCTAACCCTAAATCTAACCTACCTCTAACTCTACCCTAACCCTAACCCCATAACCCTAACATGACCCAAACCCTAACTATCAACCCTAACCCTAACCATAACCATAAACCTTAAAACTAACCCTAATCCCAATCCTAACACTAACCCTAGCCCTAACCACTAACCCAACCCTAAACACAACCACAACCCCAACCCTAACACCAACCCCAACCCCAACCATAACCACAACCTCAACCATAACCCCAACCCCAACCCTAACCCTAACCTAACCCTAACCCCAAACTGACCCTAACACTAACCCTAACCTAACCCCAACCCCTAACCCTAAACCTAACACTAACCCTAACCCCTAACACCTAACCCCCAACCCTAACCCTAACCTAACCCCTAACCCTAACCCTAACCCCAACACTAAACCCAACCCTAACCCCAACACTAACACTAACACTAAACCTAACAATAACCCTAACCCTAAACCCAAACCTAACCCCCAACCCCAACCCTACCCTAACCCTAACCCTAACCTTACCCCAAGGCCTAACACCAAACCCCTAACCCTAACTTTACCCTAACACATATCCTAAGCCTAACCCCCAACCCCAAACCCAGCCCTAGACCTAGCCCTCCCCTAAACCTAGCAATAGCCCTAGTCCTAACTTTAAACCAAACACCAACCCCAACCCTAGCCCCAGGCCCAACCCTAACCCTAACCCAAACTTTAACCCTAACACATATCCTAAGCCTAACATCTTCCTAAACCTAATCCTAAACCCCTAACCCTAACTTAAACCCTAATCCCTAACCTAACCTTAACCCTAACGCTATCCCTAACCTATCCCTAACCCCCTAACCCCTATCCCTACCCTAACACTAACCATAACCATAACACTAAACACTAACCCTAACTAACCCTAGCCTAGCAATAGCCCTAGACCTAAACCTATCCCTAGCACGAACCATAACCCTAACCCTAACCCTAACCCTAACCCAAACCAAACCCTAACCCTAACCCTAACCCTAAACCCTAACCTAACCCTAACCCCTAAACCATAACAATGAACCTAACAGTAACGCTAACCTCAACCCTAAACCTAACCCCAATGCCAACCCTACCCTAACCCTACCTTAAACCTAACCCCAGCCCTAGGCCCAACTATAACCCTAACACTAACTTTAACCCCAACACATATACCTAAGCCTAAACTCTTACCCTAACCCTAAACCCAAACACTAACCTTCCTAACCCTAAACCCTAACACTAACCCTAACCCCAACCCCTAGACTTAACCCTAACCCTAACTCTAACCCCTAACCCCAACCCTAACACCAACCCCAACCCCTAAACCTAACCCTTAACTCCAACCCTAACCCTAACCCTAACCCCAACCCTAAGCCTAACCCCAACCCCAACCCTAACCATAACCCCAAACCCTAACCCTAAACCCTAACCCCTACCCCTAATCCTAACCCTAACCCTAACCAACCACTAACACTAACCCTAAACCTTAACCTAACCCTAACCCAAACCCTTACCCTAACCCTAACACCAACCCTAACACCTAACCCAACCCTAACCTAACGCTAACCCTAAACCCTAACCCTAACCCTAATCCTAACCCCTAACCCAACCGTAACCCTAACCTTAACCCTAAACCCCTAAGCCTAACCCCTAACCCTACCCTAAACCTAACCTAACACTAACCTAAACCTAACCCTAACCCTAACCCCAACCCTAACCAAAACACCTAACCTCAACCCTAACTCTAACACCTAAACCAAACCCTAACCCTAACCCCAACCCTATCCCCCAGCCCTAGCCCTAACTCTAACCCAAAACCTAACCTAAACCTAACACATATCCTAACACTAAACCTATCCCTAACACTCACCATAAACACTAACCCTAACCCTAACCCTAACCCCAACCCTAACCCTAACCACTAACCCCAACCCTAAACCTAAACCCCAATCCTAACCCCTAAGCCTAACCCTAACACTAACCCCTAACCCCAACCCCAACAATAAACCTAATTGTAACGCTAACCTTAACCGTAAACCTAACCCCAACGCCAACCCTACCCTAACCCTACCCTAACCCCTAACCCCAGCCCTAGGCCTAACTCTAACCCTAACCCCTAACTTTAACCCTAACACATATCCTAAGCCTAAACTCTTCCCCAACCCTATCCATAAACCCTAACCCTAACCCCTAAGCCTAATCCCTAACCCTAACATTAACCCTAACACAATCGCTAACCCTAACCCTAACACCTGACCCTATCCCTACCCCTTAACTCTAACCCTAACCATAACACTAAACACCAACCCTAACCCTAGCCCTAGCCCTAGCCCTAACACAAACACTAAACCTAACCCTAACCCCTAACCTAAACATTTTCACCAACCCTAAACCCTAACCCCAAACCCTAAACCTGAACCTAACCTCAACCCTAACCTTAACCCCTAAACCCAACACTAACCCCTAACCCCAACCCCAACCCTAAACCCAACCCCAACCCTAACCCCTAACCCCCAACCCCAACCCCTACCCCAACCCCACCCTAACCTCCTAACCCTAGACCTAAGAGCAATGCTAACACTAACCCTAAACCATAACCCTCAAGCAAACCCTAACCATAACCCTAACCCTAAAAGAAACCCTAACCCCAACACTAAACCCTAACCCTAACCCACCTAAATTCGTTTAACCCTCACCCTAACAGTAACACTAACCCTAACCCTAACCCTAACCCTAAACCTAAACCTCTCATAACTCTAAACCTTAGAGTAACGCTAATCCTAAGCCTAACACTAACCATAAACCCAAACCCCAACCCTAACCCCAACCCTAAACCTAACCTAACCCCTAACCCTAACCCTAAAACCAAACACCAAGCCTAACCCCAACACCCAGCCGCAACCATAACCCCAACCCTAACACCAAACCTAACCCAAACCTAACCCCAACCCTAACCCTAACCCTAAACGTACCACTAACCCTAATCCTAATTGAAACCAAACCCCAACCCTAACCCTAACCATAACCCTAAACAAAACCCCTAACCCTAACCCTAATTCTAAACCTCTTCTAACCCTAAAACTAAGAGTAACTCTAACCCTATCCCTAACACTAACACTAACCCTAACCCGAACCCTAACCCTAACCCCAAACCAAACCCTAACCCTAAACCTAACCCTAACCCTAACCGCTAACCCTAACCAGTAACCCTAACCGTAACCCTAACCAAAACCCTAACCCCAAACCTAACCCAACCCTAAACCTAATCCTAAGCCCTAATCCTAACCCTAAAGCAAAACCTAACCCTAACCCTAACCCTAACTAAAACACCTAACCCTAACCCTGACCCTAACCCTAACCCAACCCTACCCGCTAACCCTAACCAGTAACCCTAACCGTAACCCTAACCAAAAACCCTAACCCTAAGCCTAACCCTGAAACCAAACCCGAAACCCAACCCTAACCCTAACACCTAACCCCAACCCCAAACCCTAACCCCAAACCTCTCTAACCCTAAACCCAAGAGTAACGCTAAACCCAAACCCAACCCAAACCCTAAACCAAACCCCACTCCTACCCTCAACCCTAACCCCTAACCCCAACCCTAGCCCTAGCCCTAGTCCTAAAACTATCCGTAGTCCGAACCATAACCCTAAACCTAACTCTAACCCTAACTCTAACGCCAACCCCAACCCCTAACTCCTAACCTCAATCCTAACCCTAACCCTAACCCCAACCCTAACCCTAACCCCTAACCCGACCCTAACCCTAACCCTAATCCTAACCCTAACCCTAACCCTAATCCTAAACCCTAACCCCAACCAAACCCCCTAACCCCTAACCCCAACCATAAACCAATCCCTAACCCCAACCTAACCCCCTAACCCCTATCCCTATCCCTACCGTTAACTCTAACGCTAACCATAACACTAAACACTACCCTAACCCTAGCCCTAGCCCCAGCCCTAACACTAACTCTAACCCTAACCCTAACCCAACCCTAAACCTAACCTCTAACCCTACCGCTAACCATAACCCCTAACCCTAACACTGACCCAAACCCTAACTATCAACCCTAACCCTAACCATAACCATAAACCTTAAAACTAAACCCTAATCCAATCCTAACACTAACCCTAGCCCTAACCACAAACCCAGCCCTAAACGCAACCACAATCCCAACCCTAACACCAACCCCAATCCCAACCATAACCACAACCTCAACCATAACCCCAACCCCAACCCTAACCCTAACCCTAACCCAACCCCTGACCCTAACACTAACCCTAACCCTAACCTTAACACCTAACCCTAAACCTAACACTAACCCCAACCCCTAAACCTAACCCTAACCCTAACCCTAAACCTAACCCAACCCAAACCCTAACCCTAACCCTAACACTAACACTAACAAACAAACCTAACAATAAACCTAACCTTAAACCTAAACCTAACCCCAACGCCAACCCCAACCCTAACCCTACCCTAACCCTAACCTTAGCCCCTAGGCCTAACTCTAACCCTAACCCTAACCCTAACCCCCTAACACATATCCTAAGCCCAAACTCTAACCCCAAACCCAGCCCCTAGCCCCAGCCCTCTCCCTAAACCTAGCAACAGCCCCAGTCCCAACTTTAAACCAAACACTAACCCCAACCCCAGCCCCAGGCCCAACCCTAACCCCAACACAAACTTTAACCCTAACACATATCCTAAGCCTAACCTCTTTCCTTAACCCTAATCCTAAACCCTAACCCTAAAATTAACCCTAATCCCTAACCCTAACCTTAACTCTAACGCTATCCCTAACCCTATCCCTAACCCCTAACCCTATCCCTACCCTTAACACTAACCCCAACCATAACACTAAACACTAACCCTAACCCTAGCCCCCAGCAATAGCCCCAGACCCAAACCTATCCCTAGCTCGATCCATAACCCTAACCCTAACCTTAACCCTAACCCTAAACCAAACCCTAACCCTAACCCTAACCTCAACCTTAACCCTAACCCTAACAGAAACCGTAACAATGAACCTAATAGTAACGCTAACCTTAACCCCAAACCCAACCCCAATGCCAACCCTACCCTAACCCTACCCTAAACCTAACCCTAGCCCTAAGCCCAACTATAACCCTAACACTAACTTTAACCCTAACACATATCCTAAGCCTAAACTCTTTCCCTAACCCTAACCCTAAACACTATCCTTTCCCTAACCCTAAACCCTAACACTAACCCTAACCCCAACCCCTAGACTTAACCCTAACCCTAAATCTAACCCTAACCCTAACCCTAACCCTAACACCAACCCCGAGCCCCAAACTTAACCCCTAACCCCAACCCCAACCCTAACCCTAACCCCAACCCCAACCCTAACCCCAACCCCAACCCCAACCATAACCCCAACCCCAACCCTAAACCCTACCCCAACCCTAATCCTAACCCTGATCCTAACCACTAACACTAACCCTAACCCTAAACTTTAACCCTAACCCTAACCCTAACCCTTACCCTAACCCTAACACCAACCCTAACACCTAACCTAACCCCTAACCCTAACACTAACCCTAAACCCTGACCCTGACCCTGATCCTAACCCTAACCCTAACCCTAACCCTAACGCAACCCTAAACCCCTAACCCTAACCCTAACCCTAACCTCCTAAACCCTAACCCTAACACTAACCCTAAACCTAACCCCTAACCCTAACCCTAACCCTAACCAAAACACCTAACCCTAACCCTAACTCTAAACCTAAACCAAACCCCTAAACCCTAACCCTATCCCCAGCCCTAGGCCTAACCCTAACCCAAAATCTAACTTTAACCCTAACACATATCCTAAGACTAAACTCTTCCCTAACGCTCACCATAAACACTAACCCTAACCCTAACCCTAACCCCAACCCTAACCCTAACACTTTCCCCAACCCCTAACCCTAAACCCTAATCCTAACCCCTAAGCCTAACCCTAACACTAAACCCCAACCCTAACCCTAACAATAAACCTAATTGTAACGCTAACCTTAACCGTAAACCCAACCCCAACGCCAACCCTACCCTAGCCCTACCCTAACCCTAACCCCAGCCCTAGGCCTAACTCTAACCCTAACCCTAACTTTAACCCTAACACATATCCTAAGCCTAAACTCTTTCCCTAACCCTATCCATAATCCCTTACCCTAACCCTAATCCTAATCCCTAACCCTAACATTAACTCTAACACAATCGCTAACCCTAACCCTAACACCTGACCCTATCCCTACCCTTAACTCTAACCCTAACCATAACACTAAATACTAACCCTAACCCTAGCCCCAGCCCTAGCCCTAACACAAACACTAAACCTAACCCTAACCCTAACCCTAAACATTATCACCAACCCTAACCCCTAACCCTAAACCTAAACCTAAACCTAACACCAATCCTAACCTTAACCCTAAACCCAACACTAACCCTAACCCCCAACCCCAACCCTAAACCCAACCACAATCCTAAATCTAACCCCAACCCCAACCCCTACCCTAACCCTAACCCTAACCCTAACCCTAACCCTAAACCTAAGAGTAATGCTAACACTAACCCTAAACATAACCCTAAAGCAAACCCTAATCATAACCCTAACCCTAAAAGAAACCCTAACCCTAAGACTAAACCTAACCCTAACCCTAATCCCTAACCCTAACCCTAACCCTAAATATCTTTTAACCCTCAACTTAAGACTAACGCTAACCCTAACCCTAACCATAACCCTAAACCAAACCCTAACCCTAACCCTAAACCTAACCTTAACCCTAAACCAAACCCTAACCCAAACCCGACACCCTAACCCTAACCCAAACCCTAACCTTAAACCTCACCCTAACCCTAAACCTAAGAGTAACCCTAACCCTAACCCGAACCCAAACCCTAACCCTAACCCTAAAACTAACCCTAACCCTAACCCCTAACCCCCTAACCCTAACCCTAACCCAACCCTAACCCTAACCCTAACCCAAACCTTAACCCTAACCCACACATACCTTTAACTCTACCCCTACCCCTAACCCTAACCCTAAACCTAACCGAACCCGACCCCTACCCCTAACCGTAACCTTAATCCCAACCCAACCCTGCCTCTACCCCTAACGCTAACCCTAAAACTCACTAACCCTAACACTAACCCTAGCCCCAGCCCAGCCCTAACCCTAGCCCTAGCCCTAGAACTAACCCTAGCACTAACCCTAACCATAACCCTACCCCAAAACTCTAAACCCTAACCCTAACCTTATCCCAAACCTGACCCTAACCCTAACCACAACCCCTAACACTAACCCTAAACCCTAACCCTAATCCTATCCCTAACCTTAACCCAAAACCCTAACCATAACCCTAACCCCTAGCCCAACCCCTAGCCCTAATCCTATCCCTAGCCCTAACACTAACCCTAACACTAACCTTAACCCTAACCCAAGACCTTACCCATAACTCTAACCATAACCCCAAACCATAACCCTAACCCTAATCTTAACCCTAACTCGTCTAACCCTAACGCTAAACCTACTACTACCCATCTGCCTAACCTTACCCCTAAACCTAACATAACCCAATCCTTAACACTAATACTAACCTTAACCACCACCCCTATGCCTATCCCTACTCCTAACACTAACTCTAACATTAAACATAACCCTATCCCTAAACCCTAAACACTAACCCTAACCCTAACCTTAACACTAAACGCTAACCCTAACCCTAACCCAAACCTAACCCTATCCCTAAATCTAACACTAACCACAACCCCTAACCTTACCTCCAACCCTAACCCTAACCCTAAAAATAAACCCAAATCCTAACACTAACCCTAACCCTAAATCTAAATACTAACCCTAAACCTAATCCAACCCTAACCCTTACCCTAACTCTATCCCTAATCCTCACCGTAACTCTAGCCCCTAGCCCAAGCCCTAGCCCTAGTGCTAACCATATCCCTAACCCTAGCCTTAACCCTAAACCTAACGCCAACCCAACCCAAACCTAACCCTAAATTTAACCCTAATCCTAAACCTAAGCCCTGAACTCTAACACTAACCCTAAATGTAAGCTATAACTCTAACCCCAACCCAACGCTAACCCTATCCCGAAACCCTAAAATCTAACCCTAACCCAAACCCTAAACATTAAACCTAACCCTAAAACAACACCAACACTAACATTAAACCTAACCCTAACCACAACCCCTAAACCTACCCCAACCTTAACCCTAATCCCTAATCCTAACACTAACCCTAACAATAACCACTAAACATAACCCTGACCCTAACCCTAAACCCTAAACCTAACGCTAACCCTAACCCCTAACCTTAACCCTAACACTAACCCTAACCCTTAATCCTAACCCTACCTCTACCCAAAACGATAACCCTAACGCTAATGCAAACCATAACGCTAACGCTAACCCTAAACCCTGACCTTGACCCTGACCCTAACACTAACCTTAACCCTAACATTAACCCTAACACTAATGCTAACCCTAAACCCTATCCCTAACCCAAACCCTAACCCTAACCCTAAACCCTAACCCTAACCCTAAACGTAACAGTAACACTAACCCTAAACCTAATCCTAACCCTAACCCTAACCCTAAACCTAACCAAACCCCTAACCCTGACCAGAATCCTAACACTAACCCTAACCCTAAACGAACCCCAACCCTAAACATAACCCTAAACTTAACCCTAACCCCTAACCCTAACCCCTAATCCTAACTCTAACCCTATTCTCTAACCCTAACCCTAACCCTAAACCTCTTCTAACCCTAAAACTAAGAGTAACACTAACCCTAACCATAACCCTAACCCTAACCCTTAACCAAACAATAACCCTACCCCGAACCCTAAACCTAACCCTAAACTAAACCCTAACCCTAAACCAAACCCTAACCCTAAACGTAACACTAACCCTAACCCCTAACCCTAACCCTAAACCTCTTCTAACCCTAAACCTAAGAGTAACACTAACCCTAACCCTAACCCGAACCCTAACCCTAAACCAAACACTAAACCATACCCTAACCCTAACCCGAACCCTAACCCTAACCCTAAACCAAACCCTGATCCTAAACCTAACCCTAACACTAACCCTAACCCTAACAAAAACACCTAACCCTAACACCAAATCTAACCCTAACACTAACCCCTAACCCTAACCGTAACCCTAACCAAAACTCCTACCCCTACCCCTAACCCTAAACCAAACCCCAACACTAAACCTAACCCTAACCCTAACCTTAACCCCAACCCTAACCCTAAACCTAAACCTCTTCTAACCCTAAAACTAAGAGTAACGCTAAACCTAATCCTAACCCTAACCCTAACCCTAAACCAAACCCTAACCTTAACCCTAAAGCTAACCCCAAACCCGAAACCCAACCCCAGCCCCAGCCCTAGCCCTATTCCTAGCCCTAGCATTAGCCCTAGTCCTAAACCTGTACTTAGCCCAAACCATAAACCTAACCCTAACCCTAACCCTAACCCTAACCGTACCATTAAATCCTAACACTAAACCTAATCCTAACACCAACCCTAACCCTAACCATAACCCCAAACTCAACCCTAAACCCAAGCCCAACCCCAACCCTAACCCTAACCCCAACTCTAACCCGAATCCTAACCCTAAAACTAAGCCTCTGCTTAACCCTAAACCTAAGAGTAACGCTAACCCTAACCCTAACCCTAACCCCAAAACTTAAACCTAACCCCCAACCCTAAACCAAACACTAACCGCTAACCCTAACCCTAACTCTAAAAGTAACCCTAACCCCAACCAAAACCCCTAACCCTAACTCTAACCCTAACCCTAAAACTCTTCCTACCCTAAACCTAAGAGTAACGCTAACCCTAATCCTAACACTAACCCTAACCAAAACACTAACCCTAACCCCAACCCTAACCCTAACCCCAACCTTAACCCTAACCCCTAAACCTAAGAATATGTTAACCCTAACCCAAACCTAACGCTAACCCTAAACCCAAACCCTAACCTTAACCCTAACCCCACCGTAACACTAACCGTAAACCTTTCTAACCCTAAACCCAAGAGTAACTCTAACCCCCAACCCCAAACCTAACCCTAAGCGTAACCCCAACCCTAATCAAAACGCCTAACCCTAACCCTAACACTAACCCTATCCCTAAAACTCTTCTAACCCTAAACCTAAGAGTAACACTAACCCTAAACCTAACCCCTAACCCTAAACCCTAACCTTAACCCTAACCCTAACACTAACCTAAAATAATCCTAACCCTAACCCTAACACTAACCGTAAACCCTAAACCTAACCCTAACCCTAACACCAACCCTAACCCTAACCCTATCCCCAACCCTGACCCTAACCCCAAACCCAACACTAACCCTATCCTCAACCATAACGCTAACCCTAACCGCAACCCTAACCATAACCCCTTCCCCTATCCTAACCCTAACCCTAATCCTAACCCCTAACCCTAACCCTAACCCTAAAACCTAACCCCAACACTAACCCTAACAATAAACCTAATTGTAATGCTAACCTTAACCCTAAACCTAACCCCAACGCCAACCCAACCCTAACCCTACCCCTAACCCTAAACACAGCCCTAGGCCTAACTCTAACCCTAACACTAACTTTAACCCTAACACATATCCTAAGCCTACACTCTTTCCCTAACCCTATCCATAAACACTAACCCTAACCCTAACCCTAATCCCTAACCCTAACCTTACCCTGACACTATCCCTAACCCTAATCCTAACCCCTAACCCTATCCCTACCCTTAACTCTAACCCTAACCATAACACTAAACACTAACCCTAACCCTAGCCCTAGTTCCCCCTAACACTAACTCTAACCCTAACCCTAACCCTAGCACTAAACCCTAACCCTAACCCCCTAACCCTAACCCTAACCCTAACACCAACCCTAACCCTAATCCTATCCCCAACACTAACCCTAATCCCAACCCCTAGCCCTAACCCTAACCCCAAACCTAACCCGAACCCTAACCCTAACCCCAACACTAACCCTAACCCCAACCCCAACCCGAAACCAAACCACAAACCCAACTCTAACCCCAAGCCCAATCCCAACTCTAACCCAAACCTCAACCCCTAACCCCAACCCCAAACCTAACCCTAACCCTAACCCCTAACCCTAAACATAACCCCAACTCTAATTCTAACACTAACCCTAACTTAAACCTAACCCTAACCCTAACACAACCCTAACACTAATGCTAACCGAAACGCTAACTCTTACCCTAAACCCTGACCCTGACCTGACCCTAAACCTAAGACTAACCCTAAAACTAACCCTAACCCTAATGCTAACCCTAAACCCTAACAGTAAACCTAACCCTAATCCTAACCCTAAACCAAACCATAACCCCAAACCTAACCCTAACCCTAACCCTAACACCTAACCCTAACCCTAACCCTAAACCCAAGAGTAACGCTAACCCCAACCTTAATCCCAAACCAAAACCCTAACGCTAACCCTAAAACAAACCCTAACACTAAGCCTAAGCCTAACCCTAACCCTAACCGTAACCACTAACCCTAACCCTAAATGTCTTTTAACCCTAAACCTAAGAGAAACGCTAACCCTAACCCTAACCCTAAACCACACCTTAAACCTAACCCCTACCCTAACCCTAAACCAAACCCTAACACTAACCCTAACCCTAGAACCCTAACCAAAACCCCTAACACTAACGCTAACCCTAAACCTCTCTAACCCCTAAACCCTAATAGTAACGCTAACCCTAAACCTAACCCTAACCCTAACCCTAAACCAAACCCTAACCCTAACCCTAAGCCAACCCTAACCCTAACCCTAAAACTAACCCTAACCCTAACCCTAACACTAACCCTAACCCTAACCCTAACCCTAAACCTAACCTAACCCTAACCCTAACACCTAACCCCAACACCTAAACGCTAACCCTAAACCCTAACCCTAACCGTAACCCTAACTGCTAACCCTAACCCTAACCCCAAACCTAACCCTAACCCCAACCCCAACCCTAAAACCCCAACCCTAACCCTAACCCCAACCCCAACCCCAAACCCAACCAAAATCCCAACCCTAACCCCAACCTCAACCCTAACCCCAACCCCAACTCTAACCATAAACCTAACCCTAACCGTAACCCCCCTAACCCTAAACCTAACCCTAACCCTAACATTAACCCTAACCCCTAAGCCTATCCCTAACCCTAACCCTAACGCTAACCCTAATGCTAATGCTAACCCTAACCCTAACCCTAACCCTAACCCCTGACCCTGACCCTAACCGTAACCCTAACCCCTAACACTAACTCTAGCCCTAACCCTAACCCTAAACCCTAACCCCTAACCCCTAACCCTAAACCTAACCCTAACCCTAACCCCTAACCCCAAACCCAACCCTAAATAAAACCCCTAACCCTAACCCTAACCTTAAACCAAACCCTAAACCTAACCCCTAGCCCTAGGCCTAACTCTAACCCTAACACAAACTTTAACCCTAACACATATCCTAAGCCTAAGCTCTTTCCCTAACCCTAATCCTAAAAACTAACGCTAACAATAACCCTAATCCCTAACCCTAACCTTAACCCTAACACTATCCCTAACCCTATCCCTAACCCTCACCCTATCCCTACCCTTAACACTAACGCTAACCATAACACTAAACACTAACCCTACCCTAGCCCTAGTCCTAGCCCTATCCCTAGACCTAGCACTGGCCCTAGTCCTAAACCTATCCCTAGCTCGAACCATAACCCTAAACCTAACCCTCACCCTGACCCTAAACCAAACACTAAACCTAACCATAACCCTAACCAAAACCCCAAAACCTAACCTATCCCTAACCCTAATCCTAAACCCCAACACTAACCCTAACCCCAATCCCTAGCCCTAACCCTAACCCGAACTCTAACCCTAACCCTAACCCTAACCTAACCCTAACCCTAACACTAACCCTAACCCCAACCCCTAGCCCTAACCCTAACCTAACCCTAACCCCAACCCTAAACCTAACCCCTAACCCCAACCCTAACCCCTAACCCCAACCCCAACCCTAACCCTAACGCCAAACCAACCCTAACCCTAACACCTACTCCAACCCTAATCCTAACCCTGATCCTAACCACTAACCCTAACCCTAACCCTAACCCTAAACTTAACCCTAACCCTAACACTAACCCTAACAATAAACCTAATAATAATGCTAACCTTAAACCTAAACCTGACCCCAACGCCAACCCTACCCTAACCCTACCCTAACCCTAACCATAGCCCCAGGCCTAACTCTAGCTCTAACCCTAACTTTAACCCTAACACATATCCTAAGCCTAAACTCTTTCCCTAACCCCAACCCTAAACACTAACCCTATCCATAACACTAATCCCTAACCCTAACCCTAACCCCTAACCCTATCCCTACCCTTAAGTCTAACCCTAACCATAACACTAAACACTAACCCTAACCCTAGCCCTAGCTCTAGCCCTCTCCCTAAACCTAGCACTAGCCCTAGTCCTAAACCTATCCCTAGCCTGAACCCTAACCCTAACCCTAACCCTAACCCTAAACCTAAACCCTAACCCTAACCCTAACCCCAACCCTAACCCCTAACCCCAACCCCAACACTAAACCTAACCCTAACCCTAACCCCAACCCCAATCCCAACCCCAACCCCAACCCCAACCCTAACCCCAACCCCAACCCTAACTCTAAACCTAACCCTAACCCCTAACCCTAACCCTAACACTAACCCTAACCCTAACCCCAACACCCGTAACCCCAAACCTAACCCTAACCCTAACCCTAACCCTAACCCTAAGGCTAACTCATATCCCTAACCCTGACCCTGACCATGACCCTAACCCTAAACCTACTGCTAACACTAACTCTAACCCTAACACTAACCCTAAACCCTAACCCTAACCTAACCCTAACCCTAACCCTGAACCCTAACCCTAACCCTAACCCTAACCCCCCTACACCAACCCTAGCCCTAACCCTAACCAAACCCTAACCCTAACCCTAGCCCTAGGCCTAACCCTAACCCTAACCCAACCCTAACCGTAACACATATCCTAAGCCTAACCTCTTTCCCCCAACCCTAACCCTAAAACCTAACCCTAAAAATAACCCTAATCCCTAACCCTAACCTTAAATCTAACACTATCCCTAACCCTATCCCTTACCCCTAACCCTATCCCTACCCTTAACACTAACCCTAACCATAACACTAAACACTAACCCTAACCCTAGCCCTAGCCCCAACCCTAGCCCTACCCCTAGCCCTAGAACTAGCCCTAGCCCTAAACCTATCCCTAGCTCAAACCATAACCCTAACCCTAACCCAAACCCTAACCCCAAACCCTAACCCTAACCCCTAAGAACCCTAACCCTAACCCTAACAGTAACCCCAACAATAAACCCAATAGTAATGCTAAACTTAACCCTAAACCTAACCCCAACACCAACCCTACCCTAATCCTACCCTAAACCTAACCCTAGCCATAGGCCTAACTATAACCCTAACACGAACATTAACCCTAACACATATCCGAAGCTTAAACTCTTCCCTAACCCTAACCCCAAACACTAAGTTTCCCTAACCCTAAACACTAACACTAACCCTAACCCAACCCCTAGCCCTAACCCTAACCCTAAATAACCCTAACCCTAACCCCTAACACTAACAGTAACCCTAGCTCCAACCCTAGCCCTAACCCTAACCCTAACCCCAACCCCTAACCTAACCCTAACCCCAACCCTAATCCTAACCCCAACCCCAACCCAAACCATAACCACAAACCTAACCCCAACCCTAACCCCATCACCCAACCCTAATCCTAACCCTGATCCTAACCACTAACCCTAATCCTAACCCTAACCCCTAACCTAACCCTAACATTAACCCAAACCTAACCAAAACCCTAAACACTAACCCTAACCCTAACCCTAAACCTAAACCAAACCCTAACCCCAACCCCTAACCCTATCCCCAGCCCCTAGGCCTAACTCTAACCCTAACCCTAACCCTAACCCTAACACATATCCTAAGACTAAACACTTTCCCAAACGCTCAGCATAAACACTAACCCTAACCCTAACCCCAATCCCCAAACCCTAAACTTAAACCTAACACGATCCCTAACCCTAACCCTAACCCTAACCCAAACCCACCCTAACACTAACCCTAACCCTAACACTAACCCTAACCCTAAGCACAAACCCAGCCCTAAACCCAACCACAATCCCAACCCTAACACCAACCCCAATCCCAACCATAACCCCAACCTCAACCATAACCCCAACCCCAACCCTAACCCCTAACACTAACCCCAACCCTAACACCTAACCCTAACCCCAACCTAACCCCCTAACCCTAACCCTAACACTAACCCTACCCCCTAAACCTAACCCCAAACCCTAACCCTAATGCTAACCCTAACCCTAAACCCTGACCCTGACCCCTGACCCCCAACCCCAAACCTAACCCTAACCCCTAACCCTAAAACTCTTCCAACCCCAAACCCAAGAGTAACGCTAACACTAACCCTAACCCTAAGCAAAACCCTAACCCTAACACTAAACCTCTTCTAACCCTAAACCTAAGAGTAACACTAACCCTAACCCTAACCCTAACCCCTAACCCCAAAACCTAACCCTAACACCCTAACCCTAACACTAACCATAACATAATACTAACCCTAACCCTAACCCTAACCGTAAACCCCTAAACCTAGCCCCAAACCTAACACCAAACCTAACCCTAACCCTAACCCCAACCCTGACCCTAACCCCAACCCCAACCCTAACCCTATCCTCCACCCTAACCCTATCCTCCACCCTAACCCTAACCCTCACGCAACCCCTAACCCTAACCCCTTCCCCAAACCTAACCTAACCCTAGTCCTAACCCCTAACCCTAACCCTAACCCTAAAACCTAACCCCTAACCCTAACCCTAACAATAAACCTAATAATAATGCTATCCTTAACCCTAAAACCTAACCCCAACGCCAACCCAACCTAACCCTACCCAACCCTAAACACAGCCCTAGGCCTAACTCTAACCCTAACACTAACTTTAACCCCAACACATATCCTAAGCTTACACTCTTCCCTAACCCTATCCATAAAACCTAACCCTAACCTAAACCCTAATCCCTAACCCTAACCTTAACCCTAAACCTGACACTATCCCTAACCCTAACCCCAACCCCCTAACCCTAACCCTATCCCTAACTTAACTCTAACCCTAACCATAACACTAAACACTAACCCTAACCCTAGCCCTAGTTCCCACACCCAACACTAACTCCTAACCCCTAACCCTAACCCTAACCCTAACCCTAACCCCTAACCCTAACCGCTATCCCTAACCCTAACCCTAACCCTAACCCCAACCCTAACCCTAACCCTAACAGGAACCCCAACCCTAACCCACACATAACTTTAACCCTACCCCTACCTCTACCCCTAACTCTAAATCTAACCTAACCCTACCCCTACCCCTAATGCTAACCCTAAACTCACCCAACCCTAACCCTAACCCTAGCCCTAGCCCAGCCCCAACCCTAGCCCTAGCCCCAGACCCAACCCCAGCACTAACCCTAACCATAACCCTACCCCTATACTCTAAACCCTAACCCTAACCCTAACCTAAACTTATTCCAAACCTGACACTAACCCTAACCCCCAACCCCTAACACTAACCCTAAACCCTAACCCTAATCCTAACCCTAACCTTAACCCCAAACCCTAACCATAACACTAACCCTAGCCCAACCCTTAGCCCTAATCCTATCCCTAGCCCTAACACTAACCCTAACCCTAAATTCTAAACCCTAACCCTAACACAACCCTATCCCTATCCCTAAACCCAACCAATGCCCCTACCCCTACCTCTACCCCTATCCCTAACCCTAACACCTAACCATAAACCTAACACCTAACCCTAACTCAAACGCTGACCCTAACCTTAAACCCTAACACTAACTTTAACCCTCAACCCAAAACCTTACCGATAGCCCTAACCTAAACCTAACCGTAACCCTAAACCTAATCTTAACCCTAACTCGTCTAACCCTAACCCTAAACCTACGACTACCCATCTACCTACTTTTACACCTAACCCTAACACAACCCAATCCCTAACACTAATCCTAACCTTAACCACCACACCTATCCCTATCCCTACTCCTAACACTAACCCTAACATTAAACTTAACACTATCCCTAAACCCTAAACACTAACCCTAACCCTAACCTAACACTAAACCTAACCCTAACACTAACTCTAACCCTAACCTAACCCAACCCAAACCCCTATCCCTAAACCTAACACTAACCACAACCCCTAACCTTACCTCTAACCCCTAACCCTAAACCCTAAAACCTAAATCCTAACTCTAACCCTAACCCTAAATCTAAACACGAACCTTAAACCTAATCCAACCCTAACCCTTACCCTAACTCTATCCCTAATCCTCACCGTAACTCTAGCCCTAGCCCAAGCCCTAGCCCTAGCGCTAACCATGTCCCTAGCCCTAGCCTTAACCCTAAACCTAACGCTAACCCAACCCCAAACCTAACCCTAATTTTAACCCTAATCCTAAACCTAAACCCTGAACTCCAACACCAACCCTAAAAGTAAGCTATAACTCTAACCCTAACCCAACCCTAATCCTATCCTGAAACCCCTAAACCCTAACCCCAAACATTAAACCTAACCCTAAAACAACACCAACACTAAACTTAACCCTAACCCAAAACAAAACCCCTAAACCTACCCCAACCCTAAATCTAACCCCTAAATCCTAACACTAACCCTAACAATAACCATTAAACCTAACCCTGACACTAACCCCAAACACTAAACCTAACGCTAACCCTAACCCCTAACCTTAACCCCTAACACTAAACCTACCCCTAATCCTAACCCTAACCCTACCCCTAACGCTAACCCTAACGCTAACGCAAACCCTAATGCTAACCCTAACCCTAAACCCTGACCCTGACCCTAACACTAACCTTAACCCTAACACTAACCCCAACCTCCTAATGCTAACCCTAAAACTTATCCCTAACCCTAACTCTAACCCCCCTCCTAACCCTAACCCTAACAGTAACCCTAAACCTAAACCTCCTAACCCTAACCCTAACCTAACCCCTAACCCTAAACCCAACCCCTAACCAAAAACCCTAACCCCACCCGGAACCCTAACCTGGCCTAACCCCAACCCTAAACCAAACCCTAACCCTAAACGCAACCCTAACCCTAACCCTAACCTAACCCTAAACCTAACCCTAACCTAACCTAAACCCAAACCCTAAACCCTAAACCTAACCCTAACCCTAAACCAAACCTCCCTCCTAACCCTAACCCTAACCTAACCCTAATCCTAACCCCTAACCCCAACCCTAATCCCTAAACCTAACCCCAACCCTACCCCGAACACTAACCCTTACCCTAAACCAAACCCCTAACCCTTAACCTAACACTAACCCTAACCCCTAACCCCAAACCCAAAACCAAATCCTAACCCTAAACCTAACCCTAACACTAACCCTAACCATAACAAAAACCCCTAACCCTAACCCCAAATCCAACCCCTATAAATAACCCCCTAACACTAACCATACCCCTAACCAAAACTCCTAACCCTAACCCTAACCCTAAACCAAACCCTAACCCTAAACCAAACCCTAACCCTAAACCTAACACTATCCTAACCCCTAACCCCTAACCCCTAACCCTAATCCCTAACCTAACCCTAACCTAACCTAACCCTAACCCTAATCCCTAACCCTAACCCTAAACTAACTCTTCTAACCCTAAACCTACAAGTAACTCTAACCCTAACCATAACCCTAACACTAAACTTAACCTAACCCTAACCCCTAACCCTAACCATAACCCCAAACCTAAACCTCTTCTAACCCTAAACCTAAGAGTAACGCTAAACCTAACCCTAACTCTAATCATAACCCTAAACCAAACCCTAACCTAAACCTAAACCTAACCCCTAACCTAACCCCTAACCCTAGTCCTAGCCCTAGCCCTATCCCTAGCCCAGGCATTAGCCCTAGTCCTAAATTAGGGTTGGGTTAGGGTTAGGGTTTAGGGTTTAGGTTAGGGGTTAAAATTAGGGTTAAGGTTAGAGTTAAGTGTTAGGGTTAGGTTTAGGGTTAGGGTTAGAATTTAGGGTTAGGGTTAGGGTTAGCGTTAGGGTTTAGGGTTTAGGGTTAGGGTTATCGTTAGAGTTAAGGTTAGAGTTAAGTGTTAGGGTTAGGTTTAGGTTTAGGGTTACGGTTGGGTTAGGTTTAGGGGTAATGGTATGGGTAGTGGTAGGGGTGGTTAGGGTTAGGGTTAGTGGTTAGGGTTAGTGTTAGGTAAGATGTATGGGTTTTGGGATGGGTTGGGGTTAAGGTTAAGGTTAGTGTTAGGGTTGGGTTAGGTATGATGTCAGGGTTAGGGTTAGGTTTATTGTTAGGGTTTGGTTTAGGGCTAGAGATAGGGTTAGGGCTAGGGCTCTTGCTAGGGTTAGTGCTAGGGCTTAGGCTAGGGTTAGTGTTACGGTTAGAGTTTTGGGTTAGGGTTAGGGTTATGTTTAGGGTTAGGGGTTAGGGTCAGGGTTTAGTGTTAGGGTTAGGGTTAGAGTTAGCGTTTAGGGGTAGGGGTAGGGGTAGGGGTATGGGTTGGGTTAGGGTTAGCGTTAGGGTTAGTGTTAGGTTTAGGGTTTAGGGTTAGAGTTAGGGTTAGGTTAAGGTTAGGGTTAGGGGTTAGGATTAGGGTATAGGGTTAAGGTTAGGGTTCGATTTAAGGTTAGGGTTTAGGAGTAGGGATAAGGGTATGGGTTGCAGTTAGGGTTAGAGTTAGGGTTTTGTTAGGGTTAGGGGCTCATGCTAGAGCTAGTGCTAGGGCTGGGGCTATGGCTTAGGGTAGGGTTAGGGGTTAGAGTTTGGGGTTAGGTTTACGGTTTAATGTTAGGGTTAGGGTTAGGGTTAGAGTTAGGGTCGGGTTGGGTTAGGGGTTAGGGTTAGGGTTATGTTTAGTGTTTAGAGATAGGGATAGAGTTAGGTTTAGGGGTTAGTGTTGGGGTTAGTGTTAGCATAAGGTGTTAGGGTTAGAGTTAGGCTTAGGGTTAGGGTTGGGTTAGGGTTAGGGTTAGAGCTTAGGGTTAGGGTTAGAGTTAGGGTTAGGGTTAGGGTTAGGTTTGGTTTTAGGGTTGGGTTAGGGTTAGGTTTAGGGCTACAGGTAGGGATATATTTAGGGTTAGGGTTAGGGTTAGGATTAGGGATAGGGATAGGTTTAGGGCTAGAGCTAGTGCTAGGGCTGGGGCTGCACGGCTAGGGCTAGGGTTAGGGGTTAGGATTAGTGTTTGGGGTTGGGGTTAGGGTTTAGGGTTTAGGGATAGGGTTAGGGTTAGGTTGAGGATTAGTGTTAGGTTTAGGTTTAGGGTTAGGTGTTGTGATTAGGGGTAGGATTAGGGTAAGGGTTAGGTTTAGGGTTGGGTAGGGTTAGGGGTAGGGATAGGGGTTGGGTTAGGTTTACTGTTAGGGTTATGGGTGGGTTAGGTTTAGCATTAGGGTTAGGCTTTAGGGGTTAGGGATAGGGTAAGGGTTAGGGTTTAGGGTTAGGGTTAGGGTTGTTAGGGTTAGGGTTTAAGGTTAGGGTTAGGTTTTGGGGTTAGGGGTAGGGGTAGGGTTTAGGGTTAGGGTTAGGGTTAGGGCTGGGCTAGGGCTAGGTTTTGGCTAGGAGTAGTGCTAGGGCTATTGCTGTGGCTAGGGCTACAGTTAGGGTTAGGGTTAGAGTTAGAGTTAGGGTTAGGGCTAGGGCTAGCGTTGGGGCAAAGTCTATTGCTAGGGTTGGGGCTAGGGTCAGGGCTAGGACTAGGGCTGGGCCTAGGATTAGGGCTAGGGTTAGGGTTAGGGTTGGGTTAGGGTTAGGGTTAGGTTTAGGGTTTATTGTTATGGTTAGGGTTAGGGTTAGAGTTAGGGTTAGGTTTAGGGTTAGGCTTAGGGTTTGAGTTAGGGTTAGGGGTTAGGGTTAGGGTTAGGGTTAGGGCTACGGGTAGGGATATGGTTAGGGCTAGGGCTAGGGCTTGGTCTAGGGCTAGGGTTATGATTACAGTTAGGGATAGAGTTAGGGTTAGGGTTAGGGTTGGATTAGGGTTAAGGTTAGTGTTTAGTGTTAGGGTTAGGGTTTGTGTAAGTGTTAGGGTTCAGGGTTAAGTGCTAGGGCTAGAATTAGGTATAGGGCTAGGGTAAGGGCTAGGGCAAGGGCTAGGGGTAGGGGTAGGGGTTTTGGTTAGGGTTAGGGGTAGGGGTAGTTTTAGGGTTTTGTTAGGGTTAGGGTTACATTTAGGATTTAGGGGTAGGGTTAGGATTTAAGGTTAGGGTTAGGATTAGGGTTTAGGTTTAGTGTTATTTTTAGGGTTAGGGTTTGGGTTGGGGTTGATGTTATGGTTAATGTTATTGTTACTGTTAGGGTTAGGGTTAGAAGAGGTTTAGGTTTAGGGTTAGGGTTAGAAAAGGGTTAGGGTTAGGTTTAGGGTATTAGGGTCAGGGTTAAGGTTTAGGGTTTAGGGTTAGGGTTAAGGTTAGTTATAGGGTTGGGCTAGTGTTAGGGCTAAGGTTAGTGTTTAGTGTTAGTGTTAGGGTTATGGTTTAGGGTTTAGGGATAGGGTTAGGGTTAGTGTTAGAGTTAGGGTTAGCGGTAGGGTTAGGGGATGTGGTTATGGTGAGGGTTAGGGTTAGACTTAGGGATGGGTTACTGTTAGGGTTAGGGGTAGGTTTAGGGTTAGGGTTAGATGAGTTAGGGCTAGGGTTAGGGTTAGGGTTGGGTATAGGGTTACGTTAGGGTTAAGGTTAGGGTTAGGGATGAGCGTTAGGGTTAGGGGTATGTTTTAGGGTTAGGGCTAGTGCTAAGGTAAGGGTTAGGGCTAGGGCTAGGGATAAGACTAGGGCTAGGTTTGGGTCTAGGACTAGGTTTAGTGTTAGGGTTAGGGTTAGGAGTTGGGTGAGAGGGTTAGGGTTACGGTTTAGTGTTAGGGGTTAGGGTTAGGTTTATGGTTAGGGATTAGGGTTAGGGTTAGGGGTTAGGGTTCGTGTTAGGTGTAGTGTAGGGTTAGGGGGTTGTGGTTAGGTTTTGGGTTAGGGTTAGGGTTAGGCTTAGTGTTTGGGTTGGGTTAGGGTTTGTGTTAGCGTTAGAGTTTATGGTTAGGGTAAGTGTTAGGTTAAGGTTCAGGGTTTATTGTTAGTGTTAGAGTTAGAGTTAGGGTTTGGGTAAAGGTCGGGTTAGGGTTAGGGTTAGGGCTAGGGCAAGGTTTAGTGTTAGTGCTAGGGATATTGTTAGGACTAGGGCTAGGGCTAGGGTTAGGTTTAGGGTTAGGGTTAGATGTAGGGGTAGGTTTAGGGGTTGTGTTTAGTGTTAGGGTTATGGTTAGGGTTAGGGTTTGGTTAGGGATAGGGTTACGGTTAGTGTTTAGTGTTAGGGTAAGGTTGTAGGGTTTAGGTATATGGTTAGGGTTAGGGTTAGGCTTAGGGTTAAGGGAAGGGGTAGGGTTAGGGGTTGTGTTTAGTGTTAGGGTTAGAGTTGGGTTAGGGTTAAGCTTATTGTTAGGGTTTAGAGTTTAGGGCTAGAGTTAGGGTTAGGGTTAAGGTATAGGGTAGGGTTAGAGTTATTCTTAGGGGTTAGAGTTAGGGTTAGGGTTAGCGTTAGGGGTTAAGGTTAGTGTTAGGGTTATGGTTAGGGCTAGGGATAGGGTTAGGACTAGGGCTAGTGCTAGTGCTAGGGATAGGGCTAGGGCCAGGGATAGGGTTAGGGTTAGTGTTTAGTGTTACGGTAGGGTTAGAGTTAAGGCTAGGGATAGGGTTAGGGGTTAGGGTTAGGGTTAGGGATACGGTTAGGGTTAGGGTTAGAGATTAGGGTTAGGGTTAGGGTTAGGTTAGGTATAGGGTTAGGGTTAGGGAAGGGTTTTAGGCTTAGGAAAGGTGTTAGGGTTAAAGTTAGGGTTAGGGTTAGGGTTAGGCCTAGGGCTAGGGTTCTGGTTAGAGTTAGGGTAGGGTTAGGGTTAGGGTTAGGGTTAGTGTTTAGTGTTAGGGTTTAGGGTTTAGGGATAGAATAAGTGTTAGCGTTAGGGTTATGTTCAGGGCTAGGCAGAGTTTTAGGTCTAGGGCTATTGCTAGGGTTAGGGCTCGGGCTCGGGCTAGAGTTAGAGTTAGGGTTTAAGGTTTTAGGTTACGGTTAGTGTTAGGGTTTAAGGTTAGGGTTAGTGTTAGGGTTAGGGTAGGGTTAGGGTACGGTTGGTGTTGGGGTTTGGTTTAGGATTAGGGTTAGCGTTACTCTTAAGTTTAGGGTTAGAAGAGGGTTAGGTTTAGGGTTAGGGTTAGAATAGGGTTAGGGATAGGGTTAGGGGTAGGTTTAGGGGTTGTGGTTAGTGTTAGGGTTAGGGTTAGGGTTACGGTTGGGTTAGGATTAAGATAAGGGTTAGTGTTTAGTGTTAGGGTTAGGGTTAGGGTTATGGTTTAGGTTTTAGGGATAGGGTTAGGTTTAGGGTTAGGGATGGGGGAGGGGTAGGGTTAGGGGTTGTGGTTAGTGTTATGGTTAGGGTTGGGTTAGTGGTAGGGGTAGGGGTAGGGTTAAGGTTAGGGGTAGACGAGTTAGGGTTAGGGGTTCAGGTTAGGGATTAGGGTTAGGGTTAAGCTTAGGGTTAGGGTTAGGGTTTAGGGTTAGGTTAGGTGTAGGTTTAGGGTTTAGGGTTAGGGTTAGAGATAGGGGTAGGGGTAGTGTTAAAGATATGTGTGGGTTAGGGTAAGTGTTAGGGTTGTCTTAGGGTCAGGGTTAGGGTTAGGTTTTAGGGTCAGGTTTGGGGTTAGGGTTAGGGTTAGGGATAGGGGTTAGGTCTAGGGCTAGTGTTTTGGCTAGGTCTAGGGCTGGGGTTAGGCTTAGGGTTAGGGTAGGGTTAGGGTTAGGGTTGTGGTTGGGGTTAGGGGTTAGGGTTAGGGTTTAGGGTTTAAGATAGGGTTAGGGTTAGTGATAGGGTTAGGGTTAGGGGTAGTAGTAGGGTTAGGGGTAGTGGTTAGATTTAGGGTTAGGGTTAGTGAAAGGGTTGTGTTAGGGGTAAGGGTAGGTGTAGGGGTAGCGGTAGGGTTAGTGTTAGGGTTAATCGAGTTAGGGTTAGGGTTAGTGTTATGGTTACGGTTAGGGTTAGGGTTAGGGTTAGGGTTAGGGTTATGGTTAGGGTTAGGTTTAGGGGTTAGGGTTAGGGTTACAGTTAGGGTTAGGGTCAGGTTTAGTTTTAGGGTTAGGATTAGTGTTAGGTTTAGGGCTAGGGATAGTTTTAGAGCTAGGGCTAGAGATAGGGCTAGGGTTAGGGCTCAGGCTAGGGTTAGGGTTAGGGTTAGGGTTAAGGTTAGGGATAGTGTTAGGTTTAGGGCTAGGGATACTTTTAGGGCTGGGGCTAGTGCTAGGGTTAGGGTTAGGGGGTTAAGTTAAGGGTTAGGTTTAGGTTTAGGGTAGGGTTAGGTTCAGGTTTGGGGTTGGGGTTAGGTTTAGTTTTAGGGTTAGCGTTACTGTTAGGTTTAGGGTTATAAGAGGTTTAGGTTTAGGGTTAGGGTTAGAATAGGGTTAGGGTTAGGTTTAGGGTTTTAGGGATACTGTTAGTGTTTAGGATTTAGGGTTAGTGTTAGGTTAGTGTTAGTGTTAGGGTTTAGGGTTTAGTTTAGGGTTAGGGTTAGGGTTGGTTTAGGATTAGTGCTAGGGTCAGTGGTTAGGGGTAGGGGTAGGGGCAGAAGTAGGGTTATGGTTTGGGGTTAGGGTTAGGGTTGGGTTAGGGATAGGGTTTAGGGATTAGGGTTAGGGTTAGGGTTAGGGTTACGGTAGGGCTGGGGCTAGGGTTAGGGCTAGGGCTAGTGCTAGGGCTAGGGCTATGGCAAGGGCTAGTGTTAGGGTACGGGTTAGGTTTTGGGGTTAGGGTTACAGTTAGGGTTAGGGGTAGGGCTCGGTTTAGGGCTAGGGCTAGGGTTAGGACTAGTGCTATGGCTAGGGCTAAGGCTAGGGTTAGGGTTAGGGGTAGGTTTAGGGGTTGTGGTGAGTGTTAAGATTAGAGTTAGGGTTAGGGTTGTGTTAGGGTTAGAACTAGTGTTAGTGTTTAGTGTTAGTGTTAGGGTTAGGGTTATGGTTTAGGGTTTAGGGATAGGGTTAGGGTTAGAGTTAGGGATGGGGGAGGGAGGGTTAGGGGTTGTGGTTAGTGGAGGATTATGGTTAGGGGTTGGGTTAGGGGAGAGGGTAGGGAGTAGGGTAGGGTTAGGAGGTTAGGGGTAGATGAGTTAGGGTTAGGGGGTTAGGGTTAGGGGTTAGTGTTAGCGTTAAGGTTTAGGGTTAGGGTTAGGGTTTAGGGTTAGGGTGAGGGTTAGAGTTAGGTGTAGGTTTAGGGGGTTAGGGTTAGGGTTAGAGATAGAGTTAGTGGTAGGGATAAAGATATGTGCGTGTTAGGGTTAGGGTTAGGGTTGTGTTAGGGTTAGGGTTTAGGGTCAAGTGTAGGTTTAGGGTTAGGGCTAGGGATAGGGTTAGGTCTAGGGCTCGTGTTTTGGCTAGGTCTGGGCTAGGTCTAGGGCTAGGGTTAGGCTTAGGGTTAGGGTAGGGTTAGGATTAGGGTTAGGGTTAGGGTTAGGGTTGGGGTTGGGGCTAGGGGTTAGGGTTAGGGTTTAGGGTTTAGGATAGGGTTAGGGTTAGTGATAGGGTTAGGTTTAGGGGGTAGTGGTAGGGTTAGGGGGTAGTGGTTAGGTTTAGGGTTAGGGTTAGTGTAAGGGTGGTGTTAGGGGTAAGGTTAGGTATAAGGGTAGCGGTAGGGTTAGTGTTAGGGTTAGACGAGTTAGGGTTAGGCTTAGTGTTATGGTTACGGTTAGGGTTAGGGTTAGGGTTAGACGAGTTAGGGTTAGGGTTAGGGTTAGGGTTAGGTTACGGTTAGGGTTAGGGTTAGGGTTTAGGGTTAGGGTTAGGGTTTAGGTTAGGGTTAGTGTTAGGTTTAGGGCTAGGAATAGTTTTAGAGCTAGGGCTAGAGCTAGGGCTGGGGTTAGGGCTCAGGCTAGGGTTAGGGTTGGGTTTAGGGTTAAGGTTAGGGATAGGGTTAGGTTTAGGACTAGGGATAATTTTGGGGCTAGGGCTAGTGCTAGGGTTAGGGTTAGGGTTTAAGGTTATGGTTAGGGTTAGGGTTAGGGTTAGGGTAGGGTTATGGTTAGGTTTGGGGTTGGGGTTAGGTTTAGTTTTAGGGTTAGCATTACTGTTAGGTTTATGGTTATAAGAGGTTTAGGTTTAGGGTTAGGGTTAGAATAGAGTTAGGGTTAGGTTTAGGGTATTAGGGTTACTGTTAGTGTTTAGGATTTAGGGTTAGTGTTAGGTTAGTGTTAGGGTTAGGGTTTAGGGTTAGGTTTAGGGTTAGGGTTAGGGTTGGTGTAGGATTAGTGTTAGAGTCAGGAGTTAGGGGGATGGGTAGGGGTAGAGGTAGGGTTATGGTTTGGGGTTAGGTTTAGGGTTGGGTTAGGGATAAGGTTAGGGCTAGGGTTTAGGGATTAGGGTTAGGGTTAGGGTTAGGGTTACGGTAGGGCTAGGGCTAGGGTTAGGGCTAGGTCTAGTGTTGGGGTACGGGTTAGGTTTTAGGGTTAGGGTTACGGTTAGGGTTAGGGGGTAGGGCTCGGTTTATGGCTAGGGCTAGGGCTGGGGTTAGGACTAGGGCTACGGCTAGGGCTAGGACTAGGGTTAGGGTTAGGTGGAGGTTTAGGGGTTGTGGTTAGTGTTAAGGTTAGAGTTGGGGTTAGGGTTGGGTTAGGGTTAGAACTAGTGTTAGTGTTTAGTGTTAGTGTTAGGGTTAGGGTTATGGTTTAGGGTTTAGGGATGGGGTTAGGGTTAGAATAGGGTTAGGGATAGGGTTAGGGGGTAGGTTTAGGGGTTGTGGTTAGTGTTAGAATTAGGATTAGTGTTAGGGTTGGGTTAGGGTTAAGGTAAGGGTTAGTGTTTAGTGTTAGGGTTAGGGTTAGGGTTATGCTTTAGGGTTTAGGGATAGGGTTGGGGTTAGGGTTAGGGATAGGGGAGGAGTAGGGTTAGGGGTTGTGGTTAGGGTTATGGTTAGGGTTGGTTTAGGGGTAGGGGTAGGGTAGGGTTAAGGTTAGGGGTTAGGGTTAGGGTTAGGGGTTAGGGTTAGGGGTTAGGGTTAGGGGTTAGTGTGGGTTGGGTTTAGGGGTAGGGTTAGGGTTTAGGGTTAGGGTTAGGTGTAGGTTTAGGGGTTAGGGTTAGGTTTTAGGATAGGGGTAGGGGTATGGTTAAAGATATGTGTGGGTAAGGGTTAGGGTTATGGTTGTGTTAGGGTTAGGGTTAGGTTTAGGTTTTAGGGTCAGGTGTAGGGTTAGGGTTAGGGCTAGGGATAGGGTTAGGTCTAGGGCTAGTGTTTTGGCTAGGTCTAGGGCTAGGTCTACGGCTAGGGTAGGATAGTCTTAGGGTTAGGGTTAGGGTTAGGGTTAGGGTTGGGGTTGGGGTTAGGGGGTTAGGGAGTTTAGGGTTTAGGGTTTAGGATAGTGTTAGGGTTAGTGATAGGGTTAGGGTTAGGGGTAGTGGTAGGGTTTAGGGGTAGTGGTTAGGTTTAGGGTTAGGGTTAGGTTAAGGGTTGTGTTAGGGGTAAGGTTAGGTGTAGGGGTAGCGGTAGGGTTAGTGTTAGGGTTAGAAGAGTTAGGGTTAGGGTTAGTGTTATGGTTACCGTTAGGGTTAGGGTTAGGGTTAGACAAGTTAAGGTTAGGGTTAGGGGTTACGGTTCGGGTTAGGTTTAGGGGTTAGGGTTAGGGTTTAGGGTTTAGGGTTAGGGTTAGGGTTAGGGGAGTTAGGGTTAGGGCTACGGTAGGGTTAGGGTTAGGTTTAGGGGTAGGGTTATGGTTAGGGTTTGGGTTTAGGGTTACAGTTAGGGTTAGGGTTAGGTTTAGGGCTAGGGATAGTTTTAGAGCTAGGGCTAGAGCTAGGGCTAGGCTTAGGGCTCGGGCTAGCGTTAGGGTTAGGGTTAGGGTTAAGGTTATGGATAGGGTTAGGTTTAGGGCTAGGGATACTTTTAGGGCTAGGGCTAGTGCTAGGGTTAGGGTTAGGGTTTAAGGTTAGGGTAAGGGTTAGGGTAGGGTTAGGGTTAGGTTTGGGGTTGGGGTTAGGTTTAGTTTTAGGGTTAGCGTTACTGTTAGGTTTAGGGTTATAAGAGGTTTAGGTTTAGGGTTAGGGTTAGAATAGGGTTAGGGTTAGGTTTAGGGTATTAGGGTTACTGTTAGTGTTTAGGATTTAGGGTTAGTGTTAGGTTAGTGTTAGGGTTAGGGTTTAGGGTTATGTTTAGGGTTAGGGTTGGGTTGTGTTAGGGTTAGGGTTTAGGGTTTAGCGATAGGGTTAGTGTTTGGTTTGAGGGTTATTGTTAAGGTTAGAGGTAGGGTTAGGGGTTGCCGTTAGGTTTAGGGTTAGGGTTAGGGTTATGGTTTGGGTTGGGTTAGGGTTTGTGTTAGGGTTAGACTTTCCAGTTAGGGTTGGGTTAGGAGTTAGGGTTAAGGCTAGCGCTAGGTTTAGGACTACGGCTAGGGATATTGTTAGGGCTAGGGCTAGGGTATGCTAGGGCAGGGTAGGTTAAGGGGTTAGGGGTATAGTTAGGGGTAGGGTTAGGGGTTGTGGTTAGTGTTAGGGTTATGGTTAGGGTTAGGGTTTGTTTAGGGTTTGGGTTAGGGTTAGTGTTTAGTGTTAGGGTTAGGGTTTAGGATTTAGGGATATGGTTAGGGTTTAGGGTTAGGGTTAAGGGGAGGGATAGGGATAGGGGTTGTGTTTAGGGTTAGGGTTAGGTTTAGGGTTGGGTTAGGGTTGGGTTAGGGTTAGTGTTAGGGCTAGGGCTAGGTTTAGGACTACGGCTAGGGATATTGTTAGGGCTAGGGCTACGCTAGGGCTAGGGTTAGGGTTAGGTGGGGTATAGTTAGGGGTAGGGTTAGGGGTTGTGGTTAGTGTTAGCGTATGGTTAGGGTTAGGGTTTGTTTAGGGTTTGGGTTAGGGTTAGTGTTTAGTGTTAGGGTTAGGATTTAGGATTTAGGGGATATGGTTAGGGTTAGGGTTAGGGTTAAGGGAGGGATAGGGTTAGGGGTTGTGTTTAGGGTTAGGGTTAGGTTTAGGGTTGGGTTAGGGTTAGGGTTATCATTAGGGTTTAGGGTTTAGGGTTAGAGTTAGGGTTTAGGGTTAAGGTATAGGGTAGGGTTAGGAGAGTTATAGTTAAGGGTTAGGGGTTAGGGGTAGTTATTAGGGTTAGGGTTAGGGCTATGGATAGCGTTAGGACAAGGGCTAGTGCTAGTGCTAGGGCTAGGGCTAGGGCAGTGATAGGGTTAGGGTTAGTGTTTAGTGTTATGGTTAGGGTTAGGGTTAGTGTTAAGGGTAGGGAAGGGTTAGGGGTTAGGGTTAGGGTTAGGGATAGGGTTAGTGTTAGGGTTAGGGTTAGGGTTAGGGTTAGGGATTAGGGTTAGGGTTAGGGTTTTGGGTTAGGGTTAGGGTTAGAAAAAGGGTTTAGGCTTAGGATAGGTGTTAGGGTTAAAGTTAGGGTTATGGTTAGTGTTAGGACTAGGGCTATGGTTAGGGTTAGTGTTAGTGTAGGGATAAGGTTAGGGTTAGGGTTAGGGTTTAGGGTTTAGAGATAGGATTAGAGTTAGGGTTGGGGTTGGGGTTAGGGTTAGGATTAGGGTTAAGGTGAGGGATAGGGTTAGGGGTTTTTTAAGGTTAGGGTAGGGTTAGGGTGGGGTTAGGGTTAGGTTTGGACTTGGGTTTAGGTTTAGTTTTAGGGTTAGCGTTACTGTTAGGTTTAGGGTTATAAGAGGTTTAGGGTTATGGTGAGGGAGAGAACAGGGTTAGGGTTAGGTTTAAGGTATAAGAGGTAAGGTAAGTTTTTAGGATGTAGGGTTAGTGTTAGGTTCGTGTTAGGGTTAGGGTTTTGGGTTAGGTTTAGCGTTAGTGTTAGTGTTGGGTTAGGGTTAGGTTAGGGTCAGGGGTTAGGGTTAAGGGTAGGGGTATAGATAGGGTTATGGTTTGGGGTTAGCGTTAGGGTTGAGTTAGGGATAGGGTTAGGGTTAGGGTTTAAGGAATAGGGTTCGGGTTAGGGTTAGGGTTAGGTAGGGCTAGGGCTAGCCACTCCCAACCCTAACCACCCTAAACCCTAACCCTAAACCCTAACCATTAACCCTAACAAAAAACCCAACAATATTAACCACCTAAACCTAACCCTAACCCTAACCCCTAATCCTAACAACCGTACTCTCCGGCA
>CAKJTW010000594.1:0-37121 GCA_917880005.1 Nanger dama | reverse complement strand
CCAAGGCCTGGCCTGGCCTGATGCTGGGCCTGGCACTGGCCCAGGCATTGGCATTGGCCTGGGCCTGAGTCCTGGCCTGGCCCCAGCCCTGGCACTGGCCTAAGGCCTGGCCTGTCCTGGCCTGGCCTGGGGCCCTGGCCATGGCCTGGCTGTGGCCTGGCCTGGCCATGGCTCGTCTGGCCCCAGGCCCTGAGCCTGCACCTGCCCCTGGCCCTGCCCTGTCCTGGCCCAGGCCTGGCCCTGGCCATGGCCTGGCTGGACCTGGCCTGGCTCTCTGGCACTGGCCTGGGCGTTTCCTGGCCTGGCCGTGCCCGTAGTCCTGGCCATGGCCTGGCCCTGGCCCTGGCCTGGGCCTGATCCATGGGCTTGGCCTGGCCTGACCGTGAGCACTGGCCTGGCCCTGCCATGGCCCCATCTGGCCTGGCCTGGCCTGGCCATGCCCTGGCTGTGGCCTGGCTCTGGCCCTGTCCTGGCTCTGGCCCTGGCCTGGCCTGGCGTTGGCCTGCCCTGGCCTGGCACTGGCCTGGCTCTGGCTCTGGCACTGGCCCTGGCCCTGGCCTGGCCTGGCCTGGGCCTGGCCTGGCCCTGGCCCTGGGCCTGGCCTGGCACTGGCACTGGCCTGGCCTGGCCTGGGCCTGGCCTGGCCCTGGCCTGGCCTGGGCACTGGCCTGGTGTCTGGGCTTTGGCCTGGCCTGGCCTGCCCTGGCCCAGCCTGGCCTGGCCTGGCCCAGGCCCCAGCACGTGCCGATGCCACTGGCCTGGACCTGGCCCCTGCCCTGGCCTGGGCCTGGCCCTGGCCTGGCCTGGCCTGGCCTGGCCTGGGCCTGGCCCATGGCCTGGCCTGGCCTGGCTCTGGCCTGGCCTGGCCTGGCCTTGTCCTTGCCCCTGGCTTTGTCACTGGCCCTGGCCCTGGCACTTGCCTGGCCTGAAGCACTGGCACTGGCCTGGTTCTTGTGCAACAGTAAGGCTGGCCGTGACCTGGCCCAGCCCGTTTCCCTGCCCTGCCCTGCCGGACCTTGGCCATGGCCGTGACCTCTGGCCTGGCCTGGCCTGGCCTGGCACTGGCCCTGGCCTGGCCTGGCCTGATCCCTGGCCTGGCCTGGCCTGGCCTGGCCCTGGCACTGGCTGTGCCCTGGCCTGGCACTGGCCTGGTCCTGTGGTGGCCGTGACCTAGGCCTGATCCTCAGCTGGCCTGGCCTGGCCGTGGCACTGGCCTGGTCCTGTCCTGGCCCGGCTGACACTGGGCCTAGGCCTGCCTGGGCCTGGGCCTGGCACTGGCCGTGGCCATGGCCAGGCCTGGCCTGGCCCTGGCCTGGCCCCTGCCCTGGCCTGGCCTGGCCTGAGGCACTCCTGGCCTGGCCTGGCCTGGGTGCTGGCCTGGCCTGGCTCCTGGCCTGGCCTGCCCTGCCCTGCCCTTGCCCTGCCTGCCCTGGCCTGGCCTGCCGCCTGGCCTGGCCTGGCCTGGCCTGGCCTGGCCCTTGCTGGCCTGGCACTGGCCTGGCCCTGGCACTGGCACTGGCCTGGCCTGGCCTGAGCCTGGGCTGGCCTGGCTGCCTGGCCCTGGCCTCAGGGCCCAGCGGATGCTGCTGCCCTGCCCTGGCCTGGCTCTAGGCCTGGCCCTGGCCTGACCTGGCCTGGCCCTGGCCCTGGCCCTGGCCTGGCCTGGCCCAGGGCCTCTTGTGACCTTGGCCTGGCCTGTGCTGGCCTGGCCTGGCCTGGCCTGGCCCTGGCCTGGCCTGGCCTAGCCTGGCCGTGCCCTGGCCTGGCCCTGTCCTGGCCTGGCCTGGCCTGGCCTGGCCTGGGCCCTGCGCTTTGGACCTGGCCTGGCCGTGATCTGGCCTGGCCTAGGCCTGGCCCTGGCCTGAGTCCTGTCCTGGCCTGGCCTGACCATGGCCTGCTGTGCCTGCCCTGACCATGGCCCGGACCTGGCCTGGCCTGGCCTGGCCTGGCCTGCCTGCCCCTGCCCTGCCCCTGCCCTGCCTGGCCCTGGCCTGCCTAATGCTGGCTGTGGCACTGGCCATTGCCTGGCCTAGCCTGCCCTGGCCTGGCCTGGCCCAGGCCCAGGCCCATGCTCCTGCCACTGGCCCTGCCCTGGCCTGGCCTGGCCTGGCCCTGGCCTGGACCAGGTCCTGGCCTAGGCCTAAAGCTGGCCTGGCCTGGCCTCCCGCTCCAGCACTGCACCTGGCCGTGCCCTAATCCTGGCCTGGCCTTGGCCTGGCTCTGTTCTGGCCGGACCTAGGCCGAGGCCTCTTCTGCCGCCTGGCCTGGCCTGTGCCCTAAGCCTGGCCTGCCTGCCTAATCCTGTCCTGGCCCCAGCCTGACCCTGCCCTGGCCTGCCCAGGCACTGGCCTGGCCTGGCCTTGGCACTGTCACTGGACCTGGGCCTGGCCTGTCCTCCTGGCCTGGCCTGGCCCTGTTCTTGGCCTGGCACTGGCTGCCCTGGCCTGGCCTGGCCTGGCCTGGCCTGGCCCTGGCCTGGCCCAGGCCCAGGCCCCAGCCCTGCCTGGCCCTGCCCCTGGCCTGGTCCTGGCCTGGGCCTGACCCCATGCCTGGCCTGGGCCCTGGCCCTGGCCTGGCTGGCCTGGCCGTGACCTGTGGCTCTGGCCTGGCCTGGCCTTGGCCTGTCCTTGCCCTGGCTCTGTCACTGGCCCTGGGCCTGGCCTGGCCTGCCCTGGCCTGGCACTGGCACTGGCCTGGTCATGCACAGCAGTAAGGCTCACCGTGGCGCTGGCTCCAGCCCGTCCCCTGCCCCCAGGCCCTGGCCATGGCCGTGACCCCTGGCCTGGCACTGGCCTGGCCTGGCTCTGGCCTGGCCTGGCCTGCCTGGCCTGGCCTGCCTGGGCCTGGAGTCTGGCCTGGCCTGGCCTGGCCTGGCCCTGGCCCTGGCCTGGCCTGGCCTGGCCTGGCCTGGCCTGGCCTGGCCTGGCCTGGCCTGGCCCTGGCCTGGCCTGGCCTGGCCTGGCCCTGGCCTGGCCCCTGCCCTGGCCTGGCCTGTCTGCCCTGGCCTGGCCTGGCTCTGGCCTGGCCTGGCCCTGGCCCTGGCCCCTGGCCCTGCCCTGCCCTGGCCTGTCCTGGGCCTGGCCCTGGTGCCTGGCCTGGCTCTGGCACTGGGCACTGGCCTGCCTGGCCTGGCCTGGCCTGGCCTGGCTAGCCTGGCCTGCACTGGCCTGGCCTCTAGGCCTGCCCTGCCCTGCCCTGGCCTGTTGTGGCCTGGCCTAGGCCTGGCCACTCTTCCTGACCTGGACTTAATGGTGGCTGCTAGGCCTGGCCTAAGGTTAGCCCCAGCGCCTGCCCCTGCCTGGCCTGGACACTAGCCCTGGCCTGGCCTGGCCCTGAGGCCCTGGCCTGGCCTGGCCTAAGCCCTGGTCCTGAGCCTGGCCATGGCTCCGGGCCCTGGCCCTGGCCATGGCCCTGGCCCTGGCCCTGCTGCTATGCCTGGCCCTAGGCCTAGGCCTGGCCTGGCCTAGTCCTGTTCCTGGCCTGGCCTGGCCCTGGCCCTGGCCTGGCCTGGCCTGGCACTGGCCTGGCCTGGTGTCTGCCTGGCCTAGTCCTGGCCTGGCCCTGGCCCTGGCCTGGCCTGGCCTGGCCTGGCCCTGGCTAACCTGCCTGTTCTGGCCTAAGCCCTTTCCTGGCCTGGCCTGGCCCCTGGCCTGGCCTGGCCTGGCCCTGGCCTGATTCCTGGCCTGGCCTGGCCTAAATCTGTCCTGGCCTAGCCTGGCCTGGCCTAACCTACTGTCCCTGCCCTTAGCTCTGGCCTAGCCATAACACTAATCACTAGCCTGGCCTGGCTGGCCCTGGCCCTGGCCTGGCCTGGCCTGGCCTGGCCCTGGTCCTGGCCTGTGCCTGGCCCTAGCCATGGCCCTAACACTAGGCCTAGCCTCCTAGTCCTCGTCCTAGCCTGGCCTGGCCCTCACCCTGGCCTAAAATCATGGCTCTGGCCCTGCCCTGTGCCTTGGCCTGGCCTGGCTCTGGCTTTAGGCCCAAGGCCGTGACAGTGCCTGGCCCTGGCCTGGCCCTGGCCCAGGCCTGGCCTGGCCCCCTGGCCTGTTCATCTGCCTGGCCTGGCCTGGCCTGGCCCTGTCCTGGGCCTAGCCCTGGCACTGGCACTGAGCACTGGCTCTGGCCCTGCCCTATCCAGGCCTGGCCCTAGCCATGGCCCTGGCACTGGCCTGGCTCCTGGCCCTGCCTCTGCCCTGCCTGGCCTGGCCTGGCCCTGGCCTTGGCCTGCCCTAAAATGTCCTGGCCCTGGCCCTGGCCTGGCCATGGCCCTGGCCTGGCCTGGCCTGTCCTGCCCTGGCCTGGCCCTGGCCCTGGCCTGGCCCTGGCCCTGGCCTGCCTGGCCTGGCCTGGCTCTGGCCCTGCCCTGGCCCTGCCCTGCCCTGGCCTGGCCTGGCCCTGGCCTGGCCTGGCCTGGCCTGGCCTGGCCTGGCCTGGCCTGGCCTGGCCTGGCCTGGCCATGGCCTGGCCTGGGCCTGGCCTGGGCCTGGCCCTGGGCCCTGGCCTGGGCCTTGCCTGGGCTGGGCCGTCTTCCAGGCCTGGCCTGGCTGTGCTGGCCTGGCACTGGCCTGGCCCCTGGCCCCCTGGCCCCTGGCCTGGCCTGGCCTGGCCTGGCCTGGTCCTGTCCTAGGCCCCGTCCCGGCCTGGCCCTGTGCCAGCCTGGCCCTGCCCTGGCCTGCCCCTGCCCTGCCCTGGCCTGGCCTGGCCTGGCCCTGTCCTGGCCTGGCGCTGGCCGTGGCCCTGGCCATTGCCCTAAAGTCTGGCCTGGCCTGGCCCCAGGCCCTGGCCCATGCTCTTGCCACTAGCACTGCCCTAACAATGGCCCTGGCCTGGCTCTGGACCAGGCCCTGGCCTAGGCCTAGGGCTGGCCCTGGCCTGCCTCATCCCTGCCCTGGCCCTGCCCTGGCCTGGCCTGGCCTTGGCCTGGCACTGTTCTGGCCTGGCCCTCTAGGCTGGGCCTCTTCTGGCCCTAGCCTAGCTGTGCCTGGCCTAGCCTGGCCTTGGCCTAGTCCTGTCTCTAGTCCCAGCCCAGCGCTGCCCTGACCGTGCCTAATGCTGGCCTGGCCTGGCCTGCTGCTGGCACTGGCCTGGCCTGGCCTGTCCTGGCCCTGGCCTGGCCTATTCTTGGCCTGATCCTGGGCCTGGCTGGCCTGGCCTAGCCTAGCCTGGCCCTGGCCCTGGCCTAGCCCAGGCCTGGACACATGCCCTGCCCTGCCCTGCCTGGGCCTGGCCTGGCCTGGCCTGCCATGCCCTGGCCTGGCCCTGGCCTGGCCTGGCCTGGGCGTTAGGCCCTGGCCTGGGCCTGGCCTGGCCTAGCTCTGGCCTGGCCCTGGCCATGGCCTGTCCCTGCCCTGGCTCTGTCACTGGGCCCTGGCCCTGGCACTGGCCTGGCCTGGGCACTGGCACTGGCCTAGTCCTGGCCCGGCCTGTGGCCTAGCCATGGCCTTGGCTCCAGCCCGTTTCCCTGCCCTGCCCTGGCCTGCCTGGCCATGGCCCTGACCCTGACCTGGCCTGGCCTGGCCTGGCCTGGCCTGCCTGGCCTGGCCTGGCCTGCTGGCCTGGCCTGGCCTGGCCTGGCCTGGCCCTGCCTGGGCCTAGGCCTGGCCTGGCCTGGCCTGGCCTGGCCTGGCTTGGCCCCTGGGCCTGGCCCTGGCATTGGCTCTGGGCCTAGGCATGACAATGGGCCTGGCACTGTTCCTGGCCTGGCTCATCAAGGCCTGCCGTGCCCCTGGCCCTGTCCTGCCCCTGGCCTGGCCTGGCTCTGGCCTGGCCTGAGCCTGACCTGGCCCCTGGCCCTGCCACTGCCCTGGGCCTGTGCCTGGGCCTGGGCCGTGGCCTGGCCTGGCCTGGCACTAGGCTTGGCCCTGGCCCTGGCCTGGCCTGGCCTGGCCCTGCCTGGCCTAGCCTGGCCCTGGCCTGGCCCTAGGCCTGCCCTGCCCTGGCCCTGGCCTGTTCTGGCCTGGCCTGGCTAGCCTGGCCTCTTCCTGACCTAGGCTTAGTGGTGATGCTAGGCCTGGCCTGGCTCTGGCCCCAGCCTGGCCCCCTGCCTGACCTGACCTAATCCTGGCCTAGCCCTGGCCTGACCTGCCATGGCCTGGCCTGGCCTGGCCTGGCCTGGCCTGGCCTAGCCCTGGCCTGGCCCTGGCCTGGCCTGCCTGGCCCTGGCCTGTGCTATGCCTGGCCCTGGCCTAGGCCTGGCCCTGGCCTGGCCTGTTCTGCCTGGTCCTGGCCCTGGCCTGGCCTGCCTGGCCTGGCCTAACCTGGCCTGGCTCTGGTCTGCCTGGCCTAGCCTGGCCTGGCCCTGGTGGCCTGGCCTGCCCTGGCCTGGCCTGGCCTGCCTGTTCTAAGCCTAGGCCTGGCCTGGCCTGGCCTGGCCTGGCCCCAGGCCCTGGCCTGACCTGGCCTGGTGATTCCTGGCCCTGGCCTGGCCTGGCCTGGCCTGGCCTGGCCTGCCTGGCCTGGCCTGGCCTGGCCCCTGCCCCTGGCCTGGCCTGGCCTGGCCTGCCTGGCCTGGCCTGGCCATGGCCCTGGCCTGGCACTGGCCCTGGTCCTGGCCTGTCCTTGGGCCTGACCCTGCCCCTGCCCTGGCTCTGGCCTAAGCCCTGGCCTAGTCCAGCCCTAGTCCAGCCTGGCCCTGGCCCTGGCCTGGCCCAGCCCATGCCCTGCCCTGCCCCTGGCCCTAGGCCTGGCCAGGCCTTGGCCTGGCTCCAGCACTGGCCTGGCCTGGCCTGGCCTGGCCTGGCCTGGCCTGGCCTGTTCTTCCTGCCCTGGCCTGGCCTGGCCTCCTGGCCTGGCCTGCCCTGGCCTGGCACTGACCATGGCCCTGGCCTGGCCTGGCCTGGCCTGGCCTGGCCCTGGCCCATGCCTCCTGCACCTGCCTGGCCTGGCCTGGCCTGGCCTGGCCCTGGCCTGGCCTGGCCTGGCCTGGCCTGGCCTGGCCTGGCCTGGCCTGGCCTGGCCTGGCCTGGCCCTGGCCTGGCCTGGCCTGGCTCTTCTGGCCTGGCCTGGCCTGGCCTGGCCCAGGCCAGGCCTGGCCTGGCTCTTCCTGGCCTGGCCTGGCCTGCCCTGGCCTGGCCCTGCCTGGCCTCCTGGCCTGGCCTGGCCTGGCCTGGCCCTGCCCTGGGCTCTGGCCTGGCCTGGCCTGGCCTGGCCTGGCCTGGCCTGGCCTGGCCTGGCCCTGGCCCAGGCCTGGCCTGGGCCTGTCCTGGCCCTGCCCTGCAATGGCCTGGCCTGTCCTGTTCTGGCCTGGCCCTGGCCTAGGCCTGCTCTGACCCAAGGCCTGGCCTGGCCTGGCCTGGCTCATGCATGCCCTGCCCTTCCCCTGCCCTGCCCTGGCCCAGCCTGGCCTGGCCTGGCCTGCCCTGGCCCTGGCCTAAGCCTAGCCTGGCCTGGCCCCTGGCCTGGCCTGGCCCTGGCCCTGGCCTGGCCCTGGCCTGGCCTGGCCCTGGCTCTGGCCCCTGGCCTGGCCCTGGCCTGGCCTGGCCCTGGCCTGGCCTGGCCTGGCCTGGCCTGGCCTGGCCTGGCCTGGCCTGGCCTGGGCCTGGCCCTGGCCTGGCCTGGCCTGGCCTGGCCCTGGCCTGCCCTGGGCCTGGCCTGGCCTGGCCCTGGCCTGGCCTGGCCTGCCTGGCCCTGGCCTGGCCCTGGCCTGGCCTGGCCTGGCCCCCTGGCCTGGCCTGGCCTGGCCCTGGCCTGGCCTGGCCTGGCCTGGCCCTGCCCTGCCCTGCCCTGCCCTGCCTGCCTGGCCTGGCCTGGCCTGGCCTGGCCTGGCCCTGGCCTGGCCCTGGCCTGGCCCTGGCCTGGCCTGGCCTGGCCTGGCCTGGCCCTGGCCTGGCCTGCCCTGGCCTGGCCTGGCCCTGGCCTGGCCCTGGCCTGGCCTGGGCCCTGGCCTGGCCTGGCCTGGCCGTGGCCTGGCCTGGCCTGGCCTGGCCTGGCCTGGCCTGGCCTGGCCTGGCCATGGCCTGGCCTGGCCTGCCCTGGCCCTGGCCTGGCCTGGCCTGGCCTGGCCTGGCCTGGCCTGGCCCTGGCTGGGCCCTGGCCTGGCCTGGCCTGGCCTGGCCCTGGGCCATGGCCTGGCCTGGCCTGGCCTGGCCCTGGCCTGGCCTGTGCCTGGCCTGCCTGCCCTGGCCCTGGCCTGGCCTGTTCTGGCCCTGGCCTGACCCTGGGCCTCCTGGCCTGGCCTGGCCCTGGCCTGGCCTGGCCTGCTGGCCTGGCCTGGCCTGGCCCTGGGCCTGGCCCGCCCTGATCCTGGGCCTGCCGTGACCTACTGCCTGGCCTGGGCCTGGGCCCTGGCCAGGCTCTGGCACTGGCATGCTGGCCTGGCCTGGCCTGGCCTGGCTCTGAGGCCTGGCCTGGCCTGGGCCTGGGCCCTGGCCCTGCCCTGGCCTGGCCTGGCCTGGCCTGGCCCTGGCCTGGCCTGGCCTGGCCTGGCCTGGCCCTGGCCTGGCCTGCCCTGCCCTGGCCCTGCCCCCTGGCCTGGCCTGCCCTGCCTGCCCCTGGCCTGGCCTGGCCTGGCCTGGCCTGGCCTGGCCTGGCCTGGCCTGGCCTGGCCTGGCCTGGCCTGGCCTGGCACTGGCACTGGCCTGCCTGTCCTGGCCTGTCCTGGGCCTGGCCTGGCCTGGCCTGGCCTGGCCTGGCCCTGCCCTGGCCCTGTCCTGGGCCTGGCCTGGCCCTGGCCTGGCCTGGCCTGGCCCTGGCCTGGCCTGGCCCTGGCCCTGGCCTGGCCAGGCCCTGGCCTGTTCTGGCCTGGCCTGGGCCTGGCCTGGCCTGGCCTAGGCCTGGCCGTGGCGTGGCTGGCCCTGGCCCTGGCCTGGCCTGGCAGTCTAGGCCCTGGTCCTGGCCTGGCCCAGGCTCTGCCTCTGGCCCTGGCTTTAGGCCCTGGCTCAAGGCTCTGCCCCAGAGCACTGGCTTCTGGGCCTGGCCAAGGCCTGGCCTGGCCTGCCCAAGGCCTGGCCTGGCCTGGGCCTGGCCTGGCCCTGGCTGGCCTGGCCTGGCCTGGCCTGGGTCCTGGGCCTGGCCTGGCCTGTGCCTGGCCTGGCTCTGGCCTGGTCCTGGCCTGGCCATGGCCTGGCCTAGGCCTGGCACTGCCACTCTGGCCCTGGCCTGGGCCTGGCCGTGGGCCTGGCCTGGGCCTGGCCTGGCCTGGCTGGCCTGGCCTGGCCTGGCCTGGCTGGCCTGCCTGTGGCCCTGGCCTGGCCCTGGCCTGGCCTGGCCTGGCCCTGGGCCCTGGCCTGGCCTGGCCTGGCCTGGCCCTGGCCTGGCCCTGGCCCTGGCCTGGCCTGGCCTGGCCTGGCCTGCCCTGGCTGGCCTGGCCCTGCCTGGCGCCCTGGCCCTGGCCCTGGCCTGGCCCTGCCTGTCCCTGCCAGTCATGGCCTGGCCCTGGCCCCTGGCCTGGCCTGCCAGGCCTGGCCTGGGCCTGCCTGGCCTGGCCTGGCCTGGCCCTGGCCTGGCCTGGCCTGGCCCTGCCTGCCCTGGCCTGGCCTGGCCCTGGCCTGGCCCTGGCCTGGGCTCTGGCCTGGCCCTGGCCCCAGGCCCTGCCCTGGCCTGGCCTGACCTGCCTGGCCTGGCCTGGCCTAGGCCTGGCCCAAGGCCTGGCCTGGCCTGGCCCTGGCCTGGCCTGGCCCTGGCCTGGCCCCTGCCCTGGCCCTGGCCTGGCCTGGCCTGCCCTGGCCTGGCCTGGCTGCCTGGCCTGGCACTGTTCTGGCCTGGCCTGGCCTCTAGGCCTCTTCCTGGCCTGGCCTGCTGTGGCCTGGCCTGGCCTGGTCTGTCCTTGGCCTGACCCCCTGGCCTGGGCCTGGGCCTGCCTGGCCTGCCTGGCCTGGCCCTGGCCTGGCCTGGCCTGGCCTGGCCTGCCCTGGCCCTGGCCTGGCCTGTGCCTGGCACTGGCACTGGCCTGGTCCTGGGCCTGGCCTGGCCTGGCCTGGCCTGGCCTGGGCCTAGTCCTGGCACTAGCCCAGGCCTCCTCCTGGCCTGGCCGTGGCTCCAGCCCTGGCCCCCTGCCCTGCCTGGCCTGGCCTGGCCTGGCCCTGGCCTGGCCTGGCCTGGTCCTGGCCTGGCCCTGGCCTGGCCCTGGCCTGGCCTGGCTGGCCTGGCCCCTGGCCTGGCCTGGCCTGGCTGCCTGGCCTGGCCTGGCCTGGCCTGGCCCTGGCCTGGCCTGGCCCTGGCCTGGCCTGGCCTGGCCCTGGCCTGGCCTGGCCTGGCCCTGGCCTGGCCTGGCCTGGCCCTGGCCCTGGCCTGGCCTGGCCCTGTGCCTGGCCCTGGCCTGGCCTGGCCTGGCCCTGGCCTGCCCCTGACCTGGCCCTGGCCTGGCCCTGCCCACTGCCCTGCCTCCTGGCCCTGCCCTGGCCTGGCCTGGCCCTGGCCTGGCCTGGCCTGCCTGGCCCTGGCCTGGCCCCGCCTGGCCTGGCTGGCCTGGCCTGGCCTGGCCTGGCTCTGGCCTGGCCTGGCCTGGCCTGGCCCTGGCCTGCCTGCCTGGCTGTTGCTAGGCCTGCCCTAGGCCTGGCCTGGCCTGGCCTGGCCTGGCCTGGCCTGGCCCTGGCCTGGCCTGGCCTGGCCTGGCCTGGCCTGGCCTGGCCCTGCCTGCCCTGCCCTGGCCCTGGCCCTGGCCCCTGGCCCTGGCCTGGCCCCTGGCCTGGCCTGGCCTGGCCTGGCCTGGCCTGGCCCTGGCCTGGCCTAGCCTGGCCTGGCCTGCCTGGCCTGGCCTGGCCCTGGCCTGGCCTGGCCTGGCCCTGGCCTGGCCTGAGCCCTAGCCTAGCCTGGCCTGGCCTGGCCTGCCTGGCCTAAGCCCTGGCCCTGGCCTGGCCTGGCCTGGCCTGCTGCCCCCTGGCCTGGCCTGGCCTGGCCTGGCCCTGGCCTGGCCTGGCCTGGCCCCTGGCCTGCCTGGCCCTGGCCTGGCCTGCTGGCCTGCCCCTGGCCTGGCCCTGGCCTGGCCTGGCCTGGCCTGGCCTGGCCCTGGCCCTGACCTGGCCTGGCCTGGCCTGGCCCTGTGCCTGGCCTGGCCCTGCCTGGCCCTGGCCTGGCCTGGCCTGGCCTAGCCCTGGCCTGGCCTGGCCTGGCCCCTGCCCCTGGCCTGGCCCTGGCCTGGCCTGGCCTGGCCTGGCTGGCCTGGCCCTGCCTGGCCTGCCCTGGCCTGCCTGCCTGGCCCTGGCCTGGCCCTGGCCTGGCCCTGGCCTGGCCTGGCCTGGCCCTGGCCTGGCCTGGCCTGGCCCCTGGCCTGGCCTGGCCTGGCCTGGCCTGGCCTGGCCTGGCCTGACTGGCCTGGTAGCCTGCCTGGCCTGGCCCTGGCCTGGCCTGGCCTGACCTGGCCCTGGCCCTGGCTGGCCTGGCCTGCCCCTGGCCTGGCCTGGCCCTGGCCTGGCCTGGCCTGGCCTGGCCTGGCCTGGCCCTGGCCTGGCTCTGGCTGCCTGCCTGGCCTGGCCTGGCCTGGCCTGGCCTGGCCTGGCCTGGCCTAGCCTCCTGGCCTGGGCCTGGCCTGCCTGGCCTGGCCCCTGGCCTGGCCTGACCTGAGTCTGGCCCCTGGCCTGGCTGCCCTGGCCTGGCCCTGGCCCTGGCCTGGCCTGGCCTGGCCCTGGCCTGGCCTGGCCTCCTGGCCTGCCTGGCCCTGCCTGCCTGGCCTGCCCTGGCCTGGCCTGGCCCTGGCCTGGCCTGGCCTGGCCCTGGCCGTGGCCTGGCCTGGCCTGGCCTGGCCTGGCCTGGCCTGGCCCTGGCCTGGCCTGGCCTGGCCTGGCCCTGGCCTGGCCTGGCCTGGCCTGGCCTGGCCTGCCCTGGCCTGGCCTGGCCTGGTCCTGGCCTGGCCCTGTGTGGCCTGGCCTGGCCTGGCCTGCCCTGGCCTGGCCTGGCCTGGCCTGGCCTGGCCCTGCCCCTGCCCTGGCCTGGCCTGGCCTGGCCTGGCCTGGCCCTGGCCTGGCCTGGCCTGGCTGCCTGACCTGGCTGGCCTGGCCTGGCCTGGCCCTGGCCTGGCCTGGCCTGGCCTGGCCCTGGCCTGCCCTGGCCTAGTCCTGGCCCTGGCCCTGGCCTGGCCTGGCCTGGCCTGGCCTGGCCTGGCCTGGCCTGGCTCTGGCCTGCCTGGCCTGGCCTGGCCCTGACCTGGCCTGGCCTGGCCCTGGCCTGGCCTAGCCTGGCCTCCTGTCCCTGGCCTGGGCCTGGCCTGGCCTGGCCTGGCCTGGCCTGGCCTGGCCTGGCCTGGCCTGGCCTGGCCTGGCCTGGCCTGGCCCTGGCCTGGCCCTGGCCTTCTGGCCTGGCCTGGCCTAGCCTGGCCTGGCCTGGCCTGGCCTGGCTGGCCTGGCTGGCCTGGCCTGGCCTGGCCTGGCCCTGGCCTGGCCTGGCCTGGCCTGGCCTGGCCTGGCCTGGGCCTGGCTCTGGCCTGGCCTGGCCTGTCTTGGGCCTGGCCCTGGCCTGGCCTGGCCTGGCCTGGCCTGCCTGGCCTGGCCTGGCCCCTGCCCTGGCCCTGGCCTGGCCTGGCCTGGCCTGGCCTGGCCTGGCCTGGCCTGACCTGGCCTGGCCCTGGCTCTGGCCTGGCCTGGCCTGGCCTGGCCTGGCCTGGCCTGCCCTGCCTGGCCCTGGCCTGGCCTGGCCTGGCCCTGGCCTGGCCTGGCCTGGCCTGGCCCTGGCCCTGGCCTGGCCTGTGCCTGGCTGGCCCTGGCCTGGCACTGGCCTGGGCCTGGCCTGGCTCTGGCCCTGGCCCTGGCCTGGCCTAGGCCTGGCCTGGCCTGGCCCTGGCCTGGCCTGGCCCCTGGCCTGGCCTGGCCTGGCCTGGCCCTGGCCTGGCCTGGCTCTGGCCTCCTGGCCTGGCCTGGCCCTGCCCTGGCCTGGCCTGGCCTGCCTGGCCTGGCCTGGCCTGGCCTGGCCTGGCCCTGGCCTGGCCTGGCCTGCCCTGGCCTGGCCTGGCCTGGCCTGGCCTGGCCCCTGGCCTGGCCTGGCCTGCCCTGGCCCCTGGCCTGGCACTGGCCTGGCCTGGCCTGGCCTGGCCTGGCCTGGCCTAGCTCTGGCCTGCCTGGCCTAGCCTGGCCCTGCCCTGGCCCCTGGCCTGGCCTGGCCCTGGCACTGGCCATGGCCTGCCTGGCCTGCCCTGGCCTGGCCTGGCCTGGCCTGGCCTGTCGCCTGGCCTGGCCTGGTCCTGGCCTGGCCATGCCTGGCCTGGCCTGGCCTGGCCTGGCCTGGCCCTGGCCTGGCCTGGCCTGGCCTGGCCTGGCCTGGCCTGGCCAGGCCCTGGCCTGGCCCTGGCCTGGCCTGGCCCCTGGCCTGGCCTGGCCTGGCCTGATCCTGGCCTGGCCCTGGCCTGGCCTGCCTGGCCTGGCCTGGCCTGGCCTGGCCTGGCCTGGCCTGGCCTGGCCTGGCCCTGTCCTGCACTGGCCTGGCCTGGCCTGGCTCCTGGCCCTGGCCCCTGGCCTGGCCTGGCCTGGCCTGGCCTGGCCTGGCCTGGCCCTGGCCCTGGCCCCTGGCCTGGCCCTGGCCTGGCCTGGCCTGGCCTGGCCTGGCCTGCTGGCTGTGCCTGGCCTGGCCTGGCCTGGGCCTGGCCTGGCCTGGCCTAGGCCCCTGGCCTGGCCTGGCACTGGCCTGGCCTGGCTGCCTGGCCCCTGGCCTGGCCTGGCCTGGCCTGGCCTGGCCTGCCCTGGCCTGGCCTGGCCTGGCCTGGCCTGGCCTGGCCTGGCCCTGGCCATGGCCTGGCCTGGCCTGGCCTGGCCCTGGCCTGGCCCTGGCCTGGCCCTGAGCACTAGCCCTGGCCTGGCCTGGCCTGGCCTGGCCTGGCCTGGCCTGGCCTGGCCTGCCTGGCCCTAAGCCTGGCCTGGCCTGGCCTGGCCTGGCCTGGCCTGGCTCTGGCCTGTCCCTGGCCTGGCCTGGCCCTGGCCTGGCCTGGCCTGGCCTGGCCTGGCCCTGGCCTGGGCCCTGGCCTGGCCTGGGCCTGGCCTGGCTGCCTGGCCTGCCCTGCCTGGCCCCTGGCTCCTGGCCTGGCCTGGCCTGGCCTAGCCCTGCCTGGCCTGGCCTAGCCTGGCCTGGCCTGGGCCTGGCCCTGGCCTGGCCCTGGCCTGGCCTGGCACTGGCCCCAGGCCATGCCTGGCCTGGCCTGGCCTGGCCTGGCCTGGCCCTGGCCTGGCCTGGCCTGGCCCTGGCCTGGCCCTGGCCTGGCCTGTCCTGGCCTGGCCTGGCCCTGGCCTGGCCTGGCCATGGCCTGGCCTGGCCTGGCCTGGCCTGGCCTGGCCTGGCCTGGCCCTGGCCTGGCCTGACCCTGGCCTGGCCTGGCCTGGCCTGGCCTGGCCTGGCCTGGGCCTGGCCCTGCCCTGGCCTGGCCTGGCCTGGCCTGGCCTGGCCCTGGCCCTGGCCCTGGCCTGGCCCTGGCCCTGGCTCTGACCTGGCCTAGGCCTGGCCTGGCCTGGCCCTGCCTCCTGGCCTGGCCTGGCCCTGGCCTGGCCTGGCCTGGCCTGGCCCTGGCCTGGCACTGGCCTGGCCTGGCCTGGGCCATGGCCTGGCCTAGCCCTGGCCCCCTGGCCTGGCCTGGCCCCTGGCCTGGCCCTGGCCTGGCCCTGTGCCCTGGCCTGGCCTGGCTCTGGCCTGGCCTGGCCTGGCCTGGCCCTGGCCTGTCTGGCCTGGCCTGGCTCAGCCTGGCCTGGCCTGGCCTGGCCTGGCCACTGGCCTAGCCTGGCCTGGCCTGGCCCTCCTGCCTGGCCTGGCAGGCCTGGCCTGGCCTGGCCCTGGCCTGGCCTGGCCCTGGCCTGGCCTGGCCTGGCCTGCCTGGCCTGGCCCTGGCCCTGGCCTGGCCTGGCTGCAGCCTGCCTGCCTGCCCTGCTGGCCTGGCCCTGGCCTGGCCTGGCCCTGGCCTGGCCTGGCCTGGCCTGGCACTGGCCTGGGCCTAGCCTGGGCCATGGCCTGGCCTGGCCTGGCCCTGGCCTGGCCTGGCCTGGCCTGGCCATGTTCCTGGCCTGCTGGCCTGCACTGGCCTGGCCTGCCTGGCCCTGGCCTGGCCTGGGCCTGGCACTGGCCTAGCTGGCCCTGCACCATGGCCTGGCCTGGCCATGGCCCCTGGCCTGTTTCCTGCCCTGCCCCTGGCCTGGCCCTGGCCCTGGCCTGGCCTGGCCTAGGCCTGGCCCTGGCCTGGCCTGGCCTGGCCTGGCCTGGCCTGGCCTGGCCATGGCCCTGGCCCTGGCCTTGGCCTGGCCCTGGCCCTGGCCCTGGCCTGGCCCTGGCCCTGGCCTGGCCCTGGCCTGGCCTAGCCTGGCCCTGGCCTGGACCTGGCCTGGCCTGGCCTTCCTGGCCTAGCCTGGCCGTGGCCAGTGGCCTGCCTGGCCCTGGCCTGGCCTGGCTCCTGGGCCTAGCCCTGGCCTGGCCTGGCCCTGGCCTGGCCTGGCCCCTGGCCCTGGCCCTGGCCTGGCCTGGCCTGGCCTGGCCCTGGCCTGGCCTAGGCCTGGCCTGGCCCCTGCCTGGCCTGGCCTGGCCTAGGCCTGGCCCTGCCCTGGCCTGGCCCTGGCCCTGGCCTGAGCCCCTGGCCGTGGCCTTGCTCCTGGCCCTGCCCTAGGCCTAGTCCCTGGCCTGGCCGCTAGCCTGGCCTGGCCTGGCCTGGCCCTGGCCTGGCCCTGGCCCTGGCCTGGCCTGGCCTGCCTGGCCTAGCCCTAGCCTGGCCTAGCCATAGCCTGGCCCTGACCTGTGCCTGGCCTGGCCTGGCCCTAACCCTGGCCTAGCCAGGCCCCAGCACACTGCTCTGCCTGGCCTGGCCCTAGGCCTGGCCTGGCCTGGCCTGGCCTGGCCTAGCCTGGCCCTAGCCTAGCCTGACCCCATGCCCTAGGCCTGGCCTGGCTGGCCTGGCCTGGGCCCTGAGCCTGGCCTGGCCCTAGCCCTGGCCCTGGCCCCAGCCCTGCACCAATGCCTGGCCTGGCCTGCCCTGGCCTGGCCTATCCTAACCCTGTCCTGGCCTGGCCTGCCCTGCCCCTAAGCCAAGGCCTCTTCCAGACCTAGGCCTGGCCATGCTCTGGCCTGGCCTGGCTGGCTGGCCTAGGCCTAAGTCCTGATCCCTGGCCTACCTGGCCTGGCCTAGGCCTGGCCTGGCCCTGCCTGGCCTAACACCCTGGCCTGACCTGGCCTGGCCTGGCCTGCCCTGGCCCATGCCCTACCCTGGCCTGGCCCTGGCCCCCTGCCTGGCCTGGCCTAGCCCTGGCCCTGTGGCACTAATGATTGCCTAAGTCAGGCCTGGCCCTAGCCTAGCCTGGCCCCAGCCCATGCTCCTGCCCTAGCCTGCCCTGCCTGGCCTGGTCCTGGCCTGGCCTGAGCCCTGGCCCTGGCCTAGGCCTGGCCCTGGCCCTGGCCTGGCCTGGCCCAGGCCTGGCCTGCCATGGCCCCTGCCCTGGCCCTAGCCTGGCCCTGGCCATGTTCTGGCCTGGCCTAAACCTGGCCCTGGCCTGGCCCTGGCCTGGCCTGCCTGCCTGCCTAGCCCTGGCCTAGTCCTAGCCCTGTCCTGGCCCTCCTGGCCTGGCCTGCCCTGGCCTGCCCTGGCCTGGCCTGGCCTGGCCTGGCCTGGCCTGGCCTGGCCGACTGGCCTGGCTGGCCCTGGCCTCCCTGGCCTGGCCTGGCCTGGCCTGGCCTAGTCTTGGCCATGGCCTGGGCCCTGGCCTGGCCTGGGCCTGGCCTGGCCTGGCCCTGGCCTGGCCTGGCCTGGCCTGAGCCTGTCCTGGCCTGGCCTGGCCTGATCCTGGCCTGGCCTGGCCTGGCCTGGCCTGCCTGGCCTGGCCTGGGCCCCTGGCCCTGGCCTGGCCTGGCCTGGCCTGGCCCCTAGCCCTGGCCTGGCCTGGCATGGCCTGGCCCTGCCCTGGCCTGGCCCTGCCTGAGCCTAGGCCTGGCCTGCCTGGCCTGGCCTCTGGCCTGCCTGGCCTGGCCTGGCCTGGCCTGGCCCTGGCCTCTGGCCTGGCCTGGCCTGAGCACTGCCCTGGCCTGGCCTGGCCCTGGCCTGGCCTGGCCCAGCCTACTGCCCTGCCCTGGCCTGGCCTGGCCTGGCCTGGCCTGGCCTGGCCTGCTGCCTGCTGCCCTGGCCTAGGCTCACCTAGCACTGGCCTGGCCTGGCCTGGCCCTGGCCGGCCTGGCCTGGCTCTGGCCCTGGACCTGGCCTGGCACTGGCCTGGCCTGGGCCTGGCCTGGCCTGCCCTGGCCTGGCCTGGCCTGGCCTGGCCTGGCCTGGCCTGGCCCTGGCCTGGCCTGGCTGGCCTGGCCCCTGGCCTGGCCTGGCCCTGGCCTGGCCTGGCCTGGCCTGGCCTGGCCTTGGCCTGGCCCTGGCCTGGCCTGGCCTGGCCTGGCCTGGCCTGGCCCTGGCCTGGCCCTAGCCTGGCCCTGGCCTGGCCTGGCCTGGCCTGGCCTGGCCCTGGCCTGGCCTGGCCTGGCCTGGCCCCCTGGCCCTGGCCTGAGCCTGGCCCTGGCCCTGCCCTGGCCTGGCCTGGCCTGGCCCTGGCCCTGGCCTGGCCTGGCCCTGGCCTGGCCCTGGCCTGGCCTGAGCCCTGGCCTGGCCTGGCCTGGCCTGGCACTGGCCCTGGCCTGGCCTGGCCTGGCCCCTGGCCTGCCCTGGCCTGGCCTGGCCTGGCCCTGGCCTGGCCTGGCCTGGCCTGGCCTGGCCTGGCCTGGGCCTGGCCTGGCCTGGCCTGGCCTGGCCTGGCCTGGCCTGCCCTGGCCTGGCCTGGCCTGGCCTGGCCTGGCCTGGCCTAGCCTGGCCTGGCACTGGCCCTGGCCTGGCCCTGGCCTGCCCTGGCCCTGCCCTGCCCTGGCCTGGCCCTGGCCCTAGCCCTGCTGGCCTGCCCTGATCCTGGCCTAAGGCTCACCCAGTCCTGGCCTAGCCTGGCCTGGCCCTGGCCCCTGGCCTGGCCTGGCCCTGGCCATGGCCTGGCCTGCCTGGCCTGGCCATGGCCCTGCCCCTGCTGGCTCTGGCCTGGCCTGGCCTGGCCTGGCCTGGCCTGGCCTGGCCCTGGCCCTGGCCTGGCCTGCCTGGCCTGGCCTGGCCTGGCCTGGCCTGGCCCTGCCTGGCCTGGCTGGCCTGACCTGCTGCTGCCCGTCTGCCTGCCTGCCCCTGGCCTGGCCTGGCCCTGGCCTGGCCTGCCTGGCCCTGGTCCTGGCCCTGGCCTGGCCTGCCCTGCCCTGCTCCTGGCACTGGCCCTGGCCTTAGGCCTGGCCCTGTCCTGGGCCTGGGCCCTGGCCTGGCCTGGCTCTGGCCTGGCCTGGCCTGGCCTGGCCTGGCCTCCAGGCCTGGCCCTGTCCTGGGCCTGGCACTGGCCTGGCCCTGGCCTGGCCTCTGGCCTGGCCTGGCCTGGCCTGGCCTGGGCCTGGCGTCCTGGCACTGGCCTGGCCTGTGCCTGGGCACTGGCCTAGGCCTAGTCAGCCCTGGCCTCCTGCCTGGCTCTGTCCATGCCTGGCCTAGCCTGGCCTGGGCCCTGGCCTGGCCCTGGCCTGGCCCTGGCCCTGGCCTGGCCTGGCCTGGCCTGCCTGCCATGGCCCTGGCCTAGCCCTGGCCTGGCCTGGCCATGTCTTTGGCCTGATCCTGGGCCTTGGCCTGGACTCCTGGCACTGGCCTGGCCTGTGGCTGTGGCCTGGCCTGGCCAGCCTGGCCTGTCTCGGGGCCTGGGCCCTGGGCCCTGGCCTGGCCTGGCCATTAGGCCTGGCCTGGCCCTAGCCCAGCACTGGCCTGGCCTGGCCTGGCCTGGCCCTGGCCTGCCCTGGCCTTGGCCTGGCCTAGCCTGGCCTGGCCCAGGCACTGGCCTGCCCTGGCCTGGCCTGGCCCTGGCCTGGGCCTAGGCCTGGCCTGGCCCTGGCCTGGCCTGGCTGGCCTGCCTGGCCTGGCCTGGTTCTGTCCTGGCCTGGCCTGGCCTGGCCTTAGGCCTAGGCCTGGCCCAGGCCTGGCCCCTGGCCCTGGCCTCCTGCCCTGCCCGTGGCCTGGCTCTGGCCCTGTTTCTGGACCTAATCCTGGCCCTGGCCCTGGCCTGGCCTGGCCTGGCCCTAGGCCTGGCCCCAGCACTGGCCCTGCCCTGCCTGGTCCTGGCCTAGCCTGGCCTAAACTGGCTCTGGACCTGGCCTAGCTCCCTCCCTGGCCTGCTGGCTGCCCGCCTTGCCCTGGCCTAGGCCATAACCTGGCCTGGCCTGGCCGTGACCGGCCTGCCCTGGCACTGGCCTGGCCCTAGCCCTTTCCCCTGCCCTGTGCCCTAGTCCTGGCCGTGGCTCTGGCCTACACTAGGCCTGGCCCTAACACTAGCCCTGGCCTAAGTCATGCCCTGGCTCAAAGCTCTAAGGCTAAATCTAGCCTGGTTTAAGCCTGGCCATGGCCTGACCTGGCAATGGCCCTGGCCTAACCTGTGCTGCTCTGGCCCAGGCCCTAGCCTAACACTAGCCTAATTCTGGCCTGGCAACAAGCCTAGCCCAGCCATGGCACTAGCCTAGCCCTGACCCAGGCCCGCTCCCCTGGCCACTGCCTGACACTAAGCCTAGTCCTGGCCCCTGCCATGGCCTGACCTCCTGCCCTGCCCTGCTGCCCTGGCCTGGCCTGGCCTGCCCTGGCTCTAGGCCTGGCCGTGGACCTGGCCTGGCCTGGCCTGGCCCTGGCCTGGCCTGGCCTGGTCCTGGCCTGGGCCGTGGCCTGGCCTGGCCCCAGGCCTGGGGTGGCTCTGGCCTGGCCTGGCACTGGCCTGGCCCTGGCCTGGCCTGGCCTGGCCGTGGCCTGGCCTGGCCTGGCCTGGCCTGGCCTGGCCTAGCCTGGCCTGGGCCTGGCCTGGCCTGGCACTGGCCTGGGCCTGGCCTGGCCCTGGCCTGGCCCTGGCCTGGCCTGGCCTGTGGCCTGGCCTAGCCCTGGCCTGGCCTGGCCTAGGCCTGGCCCTGGCCTGGGCCCCTGGCCCTGGCCTGAGCCTGGCCTGGCCTGGCCTGGGCCCCAGGCCTGGCCCTGGCCTGGCCAGCTGCCCTGGCCTGGCCTGGCCTGGCCTGGCCCCTGCCTGGCCTCCTGGCCCTGGCCCTGCCTGCCTGGCCCTGGCCTGGCCTGGCCTGGCCTGGCCTGGCCTGGCCTGGGCCTGGCCTGGCCTGGCCTGGCACTGGCCTGGCCTGGCCTGGGCCTAGGCCTGCCTGGCCTGGCCTGGCCTGGCCTGGCCTGGCCTGGCCTGGCCTGGCCCTGGGCCTGGCCTGGCCTGGCCTGGCCTGGCCTGGCCTGGCCTGCCCTGGCCTGGCCTGGCCTGGCCCTGCCTGGCCTGCCTGGCCTGGCCCTGGCCTGGCCTGGCCCTGGCCTGGCCCCTGGCCCTGGCCTGGCCTGGCCTGGCCTGGCCTGGCCTGGCCTGGCCCCTGGCCTGGCCTGGCCTGGCCACTGGCCTGGCCCTGGCCCTGGCCTGGCCTGGCCCTGGCCCTGCTGGCCCCAGCCCTGATCCTGGCCCTGCCCTGGCCTGCCTGTCCCTGCCCTGGCCTGGCCTGCTGGCCTGGCCCTGGCCTGGCCTGGCCTGGCCTGGCCTGCCTGGCCTGGCCTGGCCTGGCCTGGCCTGGCCTGGCCTGGGCCTGGGCCTGGCACTGGCCTGGCCTGGCCTGCCTGCCTGGCCTGGCCTGGCCTAGGCCTGCCTGCCTGGCCTGGCCCTGGCCCTGGCCTGGCCTGCCCTGGCCTGGCCTGGCCTGGCCTGGCCTGGCCTGGCCTGGCCTGGCCCCTGGCCTGGCCTGGCCTGGCCTGGCCTGGCCTGCCTGGCCTGGCCTGGCCCCTGCCCTGGCCCTGCCCTGGCCTGGCCTGGCCCTGGCTGCCTGGCCCTGGCCTGGCCTGACCTGGCCTGGCCCTGGCCTGGCCTGACCCTGGCCTGGCCTGGCCTGGCCTGGCCTGGCCTGAGTCCTGGCTGCTGGCCATGCCCTGTTTCCTGGCCATGGCCCTGGCCTGTTCTGGCCATGCCCTAGGCCCTGGCCTCTTCCTGGCCTGGCCTGGCCTAAAGGCCTGGCCATGCCCTGGCCTGTCTCTGCCTGCCCTGGCCTAGCCTAGGCCTGGCCCTGGCCTGGCCCTGGCCTTGGCCTGTTCTGGCCTGGCCTGGCCTAGCCTGGCTGTGCCCTGGCCCTGGCTCTGCCCCTGGCCTAGCCTGGCCTGGCCTGGCCCTGGCCTGGCCCTGGCCTGGCCTGGCCCCTGGCCTGGCCCAAGGCTGGCCTGGCCTGGCCTGCCTGGCCCTGGCCTGGCCTGGCCTAGGCCCTGGCCTGGCCTGGCCTGGCCTGGCCTAGCCTGGCCTGGGCCTGGTCCTGGCCATGATCTGGCCCTTGCCCTGGCCTGCCTGGCCTGGCCTGGCCTGGCCTGGCCCTGGCCCTGGCCTGGCCTTGGCCCTGGCCTGGCCTGGCCTGGCCTGGCCATGCCTGGCCGTGCCCTGGCCCCAGGCCAAGCTCCTGGCCTGGCCTGGCCTGGCCTGGCCTGGCCTGACCCTGGGTTCTGGCCTGGCCTGGCCTGGGCTGGCCCTGGCCCTGGCCTGGCCTGGCCGCTGGCCTGGCCGTGGCCCTGGCCCCAAGGCTGGCCTGAGCCTGGCCTGGCCTGGCCTGGCCTGGCCTGGCCTGGCCTGGCCTGGCTGGCTGGCCTGGCCTGGCCTAGGCCTGGCCTGGCCTGGCTCTGGCCCTGGCCTGGCCTGGCCTGCCCTGGCCTGGCCTGGCCTGGCCCTGGCCTGGCCTGGCCTGCCCTGGCCTGGCCTGGCCTGGCCTGGCCCTGGCCTGGCCTGGCCTGGGCCTGGCCTGACCCTGGCCTGGCCTGGCCTGGCCCTGGCCTGGCCTGGCCTGGCCTGGCCTGGCCTGGCCTGGCCTGGCCTGGCCCTGACCTGGCCTGGCCTGGCCTGGCCTGGCCTGGCCTTGGCCTGGCCCCTGCCCTGGCCCTGTCCTGGCCCTGGCCCTGGCCTGGCCTGCCCTGGCCTGGCCCCAGCCTGGCCCTGGCCCCCTGGCCTGGCCTGGCCTGGCTGGCTGGCCTGGCCCTGGCCTGGCCTGGCCTGACCCTGGCCTGGCCTGGCCTGGCCTGGCTCTGGCCCTAGGCCTGGCCTGGCCTGCCCTGGCCTGGCCCTGGCCCTGGCCTGGCCTGGCCCCTGGCCTGGCCTGGCCTGGCCTGGCCTGGCCTGGCCTGGCCTGGCCTGGCCTGGCCTGGCCTGGCTGGCCCTGGCCTGGCCTGGCCTGGCCTGGCCTGCCCTGGCCTGGCCTGGCCTGAGCCTGGCCTGGCCTGGCCTGGCCTGGCCTGGCTGATCTTGGCCTGGCCTGGCCCTGGCCTGGCCTGGCCTGGCCTGCCTGGCCTGGCCTTGGCCTGGCCTGGGCCCCTGGCCCCTGGCCTGGGCCTAGCCTGGCCTCTGGCCTGGCCTGGCCTGGCCTGGCCTGGCCTGGCCCTGGCCTGGCCTGGCCCTGGCCCTGCTCCTGGCCTGGCCTGGCCCATGCCCTGGCCTGGCCTGGCCTGGCCTGGCCTGGCCTGGCCTGGCCCTGCCCTGCCCTGGCCTGGCCTGGCCTTGGCCTGGCCCCTGCCCTGGCCCCTGGCCTAGCCTGGCCTGGCCCTGGCCATGGCCTGGCCTGGCCTGGCCTGGCCTGGCCTGGCCTGGCCTGGCCCTGGCCTGGCCTGGCCTGGCCCTGGCCTGGCCCCCTGGCCTGGCCTGGCCTGGCCTGCCCTGGCCTAGGCCTGGCCCTGGCCTGGCCTGCCCTGGCCTGGCCTCTGGCCTGGCCTGGCCTGGCCTGGCCTGGCCTGGCCTCAGCCCTGGCCTGGCCTAGGCCTGGCCTGGCCTGGCCTGGCCTGGCCTGCCTGGCCCTGACCCTGGCCTGGCCTGGCCTGGCCCTGGCCTTGGCCTCTGGCCTGGGCCTGGCCTGGCCTAAGCCTGGCCTGGCTTCTGCCTGGCCTAACAGTGCCTGGCCTGGCCCTGCCCTGGCCTGGCCTGCCCTGGCCTGGCCTGGCCCTGGCCTGGCCTGCCTGCCCTGGCCCTGGCCTGGCCTGGCCTGGCCTGCCTGGCCTGGCCCTGGCCTAGCCTGGCCTGGCCTGGCTGGCCTGTCTCTGAGGCCTGGCCTGGCCTAGCCCTGGCTCTGGCCTGGCCCTGGCCTGGCCCTGGCTGGCCCTGCCTGGCCCTGCCTGGCCCTGGCCCTGGCCTGGCCCTGGCCCTGGCCTGGCCCTGGCCTGGCCTGGCCTGCCTGGCCTGGCCTGGCCTGGCCTGGCCTGGCCTGGCCTGGCCTGGGCCTGGCCTGGCCTGGCCTGGCGCCTCCTGGCCTGGCCTGGCCTGGCCTGGGCCTGGCACCTGGCCTGGCCCTGGGCCTGGCCCTGGCCTGGCCTGGCCTGGCCCTGGCCTGGCCCTGGCCCTGGCCTGGCCTGGCCTGGCCTGGCCCTGGCCTGGCCTGGCCCTGGCCTGGCCCTGGCCTGGCCTGGCCTGGCCTGGCCTGGCCCTGGCCTGGCCTGGCCCTGGCTCTGGCCTGGCCTGGCCCCCTGGCCTGGCCTGGCCTGGCCTGGCCCTGCCTGGCCTGGCCCTGGCCTGGCCTGGCCTGGCCTGGCCTGGCCTGGCCTGGCCTGGCCTGGGCCTGGCCCTGGCCTGGCCTGGCCCTGGCCTGGCCTGGCCTGGCCCTGGCCTGGCCTGGCCTGGCCTGGCCCTGGCCTGAGGCCTGGCCCTGGCCCTGGCCTGGCCTGGCCTGGCCTGGCCTGGCCTGGCCTGGCCTGGCCTGGCCTGGCCTGGCCTGGCCCTGGCCTGGCCTGGCCTGGCCTGGCCCTGGCCCTGGCCTGGCCTGGCCTGGCCCTGGCCTGGCCTGGCCTGGCCTGTGCCTGGCCTGGCCTGGCACTGGCCTGGGCCTGGGCCTGGCCCTGGCCTGGCCTGGCCTGGCCTGGCCTGGCCTGGCCTGGCCTGGCCTGGCCTGGCCTGGCCCTGGCCTGGCCTGGCCTGGCCTGGCTCTGGCCTGGCTCTGCCCTGGCCCTGGCCTGGCCTGGCCCTGGCCTGGCCTGGCCTGGCCTGACCCTGGCCTGGCCTGGCCTGGCCAGGGCCTGGCCTGGCCTGGCCTGGCCTGGCCTGGCCTGGCCTGGCCTGGCCTGGCCTGGCCTGGCCTGGCCTGGCCCCTGGCCTGGCCCCTGGCACTGGCCTGGCCTGGCCTGGCCCTGGCCTGGCCTGGCCTGGCCCTGGCCTGCCTGGCCTGGCCTGGCCTGGCCTGGGCCTGGCCTGGCCCTGCCTGGCCTGGCCTGGCCCTGGCCTGGCCTGGCCTGGCCTGGCCCTGGCCTGGCCTGGCCCTGGCCTGGCCTGGCCTGGCCTGGCCTGGGCCCTGGCCTGGCCTGGCCCTGGCCTGGCCTGGCCCTGCCCCTGGCCCTGGCCCTGGCCTGGCCTGCCTGGCCTGGCCCCTGGCCCTGGCCCTGGCCCTGGCCTGGCCTGCCTGGCCCTGGCCTGGCCTGGCCTGGCCCTGGCCTGGCCTGGCCTGGCCTGGCCCTGGCCTGGCCTGGCCCTGGGCCCTGGCCTGGCCCTGGCCTGCCTGGCCTGGCCTGGCCTCAGCCTGGCCTGGCCTGGCCCTGCCCTGCCTGGCCCTGCCCTGGCCTGGCCCCTGGCCTGGCCCCTGGCCTGGCCTGGCCTGGCCTGGCCTGGCCTGGCCCTGGCCTGGCCTGGCCTGGCCTGCCTGGCCTGGCCTGGCCTGGCCCTGGCCTGGCCCTGGCCTGGCCTGGCCTGGCCTGGCCTGGCCTGGCCTGGCCCTGGCCCTGGCCTGGCCTGGCCTGGCCCTGGCCTGGCCTGGCCTGGCCTGGCCTGGCCTGGCCCTGGCCTGGCCCTGGCCTGGCCCTGGCCTGCCTGCTGGCCTGGCCTGGCCTGGCCTGGGCCTGGCCTGGCCTGGCCTGGCCTGGCCTGGCCTGCCCTGCCCTGGCCCTGGCCTGGCCTGGCCTGGCCTGGCCTGGCCTGGCCCTGGCCTGGCCTGGCCTGGCCTGGCCCTGGCCTAGGCCTAGCCTGGCCTCAGGCCCTGGCCTGTGCTTGCCCTGGCTCTAGCCTGGCCTGGCCCCTGCCTGGCCCTGGCCTGGCCCTGGCCTGGCCTGGCCTGGCCCTGGCCTGGGCCTGGGCCTGGCCTGGCCTGGCCTGGCCCTGGCCTAGCCTGGCCTGGCCTGGCCTGCCCCTGATCCTGGCCTGACCTGGCCTGCCCTGGCCTGGCCTGACCTAGCCTGGCCTCTGGCCTGACCTGGCCTGTTCTGGCCTGGCCTGGCCTAGGCCTCTTCCTGGCCTAGCCTGACCTCTGGCACTGGCCTGGCCTGGCCCCTGCCCTGGCCCTGGCCTGGCCTGGCCTGGCCTGCCTGGCCTGGCCTAGGCCTGGCCCTGGCCTGGCCTGGCCTGGCCTGGCCTGGCCTGGTCCTGGCCTGGCCTGCCCTGGCCTGGCCTGCCTGGCCTGGCCTGGCCCTGGCCCTGGCCTGGCCTGGCCTGGCCTGGCCTGGCCCTGGCCCTGGCCTAGCCCTGGCCCTGCCCTGGCCTGGCCCTGGCCCTGGCCTGGCCTGGCCCTGGCCTGGCCTGGCCTGGCCTGGCCTGGCCCTGGCCCTGGCCCTGGCCTGGCCTGGCCTGGCCTGGCCTGGCCTGCCCTGGCCTGGCCTGGCCTGGCCCTAGCCTGCCCTGGCCTGGCCTGGCCTGGCCTGGCCTGGCCTGGACCTGGCCTGGCCTGGCCTGACTCTGGCCTGAGCCTGGCCTGGGCCTGGTCTTGGCCTCCTAGCCTCTGGCCTGTTCTGGCCCTGGCCTGGCCCTGACCTCTTCTGCCCTGGCCTGGCCTGGCCTGGCCTGCCTGGCCTGGCCCTGCCCTGCCCTGGCCTAGCCTGGCCTGGCCCTGACCCTGGCCTGGCCCTGGCCTGGCCTGGCCTGGCCTGGCCTGGCCCTGCCCTGGCCCTGGCCTGGCCTGTCCTCTGCCTGGCCTCTGAGCCATCTGCCCTAGCCCTGGCCTGGCCCTGGCCTGGCCCCTGGCCTGGCCTGGCCTGGCCCTGCCCCAGGCCTGGCCCTGGCCTGGCCTGGCCTGGCCTGGCCTGGCCTGCACTAGCCTGGCCTGGCCTGGCCTGGCCTAGCCCTGGCCTGGCCTAGCCTGGCCCTGGCCCTGGCCCCTGGCCTGGCCTGGCCTGGCCTGGCCTGGCCCTGGCCCTGCCCTGGCCTGGCCTGTCCCTGGCCTGGCCTGGCCTGGCCCTGGGCCTGGCCTGGCCCTGGCTGGCCTGGCCTGGCCTGGCCTGGCCTGTTCTGGCCTGGCCCTGGTCCTGGCCTGGCCTGGCTGGCCCTGGCCCTGGCCTGGCCTGGCCCTGGCCTGGCCTGGCCCTGGCCCCCTGGCCCAGGCCCAGCCTGGCCTGGCCCTGGCCTGGCCTGGCCCTGGCCCTGGCCTGGCCTGGCCTGGCCTGGCCTGGCCCTGGCCTGGCTGGCCTCACCTGGCCTGGCCTGGCTCTGGCCTCAGCCTGGCCTGGCCTGGCCCTGGCCTGGCCTGGCCTGGCCTGGCCTGGCCTGGCCTGGCCTGGCCCTGGCCTGGCCTGGCCCTGGCCTGGCCTGGCCTGGCCTGCTGGCCCTGGCCTGGCCTGGGCCTGGCCTGGCCTGGCCTGGCCTGGCCTGGCTGGCCCCTGGCCTGGCCCTGGCCTGCCTGCCCTGGCCCTGGCCTGGCCTGGGCCTGGGCTGGGCCTGGCCCTGGGCCTGGCCTGGCCTGGCCTGGCCTGGCCTGGCTCTGCTGGCCTGGCTGGCCTGGCCTGGCCCTGGCCTGGCCTGGCCTGGCCTGGCCTGGGCCTGGCCCTGGCCTGGCCTGGCCTGGCCTGGCCTGGCCTCTGCCCTGGCCTGGCCCTGGCCTGGCCTGGCTCTGCCTGGCCTGGCCCTGACCCTGGCCTGGCCCTGGCCTGTCCTGGCCCTGCCCTGGCCCTGGCCTGGCCTGGCCTGGCCTGGCCTGGCCCTGGCCTGGCCCTGGCACTGGCCTCCTGGCCTGGCCTGGCCTGGCCTGGCCTGGCCTGGCCTGGCCCTGGCCTGGCCTGGCCCTGGCCTGGCCTGGCCCTGCCCCTGCCCTGCCCTGGCTGCATGGCCTGGCCTGGCCTGGCCTGGCCTGGCCTGGCCCCTGGCCTGGCCGTGGCCTGGCCTGGCCTGGCCTGGCCTAGGCCTGGCCCCTGGGCCTGGGCCTGGCCCTGGCCTGGCCTGGCCTGGCCTGGCCTGGCCCTGGCCTGGCCTGGCCTGGCCCTGCCCTGGCCTGGCCCTGGCCTGGCCTGCCCCTGGCCCTGGCCCTCCTGGCCCTGGCCTGGCCTGGCCTGGCTGCCTGGCCCTGGCCTGGCCCTGGCCTGGCCTGGCCTGGCCTGGCCTGGCCTGGCCTGATCCTGGCCTGGCCTGGCCTGGCCTGGCCCTGGCCTGGCCTGGCCTGGCCTGGCCTGGCCCTGGCCCCAGGCCCTGGCCCCTGCCCTGGCCTGCCCTGGCCTGGCCTGGCCTGGCCTGGCCTGGGCCTGGCCCTGGCCCTGGCCCTGTCCTGGGCCCTGGCCTGGCCTGGCCTGGCTCCCTGGCCTGGCCCTGGCCTGGCCTGGCTGGCCTGGCCCTGGCCTGGCCCTGGCCTGGCCTGCCCTGGCCTGGCCAGCCCTGGCACTGGCCTGGCCCTGGCCTGGCCTGGCCCCTGGCCTGGCCTGGCCTGCCTGGCCTAGGCCTGGCCTGGCCTGGCCTGGCTTGCCCTGGCCTGGCCTGGGCCTGGCCCTGGCCTGGCCTGGCCTGGCCCTGGCCCTGGCCTGGCCCTGGCCTGGCCTGGCCCTGGGCCCTGGCCCCTGGCCTAGCCTGGCCTGGCCTGGCCTGGGCTCTGTTCCTCCCCTGGCCTGGCCCTGGCCTGGCCTGGCCCTGGCCTGGCCTGGCCTGGCCTGGCCTGGCCTGGCCTGGGCCTGGCCTGGCCTGGCCTGGCCTGGCCCTGGGCCTGGCCTGGCCTGGCCTCTAGGCCTGGCCTGGCCCCTGGCCTGGCCTGCCTGTGCCTGGCCTGCCTGGCCTAGGCCTGGCCCTGGCCTGGCTGGCCTGGCCTGGACCTGGCCCTGGCTGTGGCCTGGCCCTGGCCCTGGCCCTGGCCTGGCCTGGCCATGGACCTGGCCTAAGGCCTGGCCTGGCCTGGCCCTGGCCTGGCCCTGGCCCTGGCTGTGGCCTGGCCCTGGCACTGGCCCTGGCCTGGCCTGGCCTGGCCTGGCCTGGCCCTGGCCCTGGCCTGGCCTGGCCTGGCCTGGCCCTGGCCTGGCCTGGCCTGGCCTAGCCTGGCCTGCCTGGCCTTGGCCTCTGGCTCTGTCCTCACCCTGTCCTGGGCTAAAGCCTGCCTGGCCTGGCCTGGCCTAGGCCTGGCACTGGCCTGGCCCAGTGCCTGGCCTGATCCTGGCCTGCCTGGCCTGGCCTGGCCTGGCCCTGGCCTGGCCTGGCCTGGCCTGGCCTGGCCTGGGCCTGGCCTGGCCTGGCCCTGGCCTGGCCTGGCCTGGCCTGCCCTGGCCTGGCCCTGGCCTAGGCCTGGCCTGGCCTGGCCTGGCCTGGCCCTGGCCCTGCCCTGGCCTGTCCTGCCCCTGCCTGGCCTGGCCCTGGCCTGGCCTGGCCCTGGCCTGGCCTGGCCTGGCCTGGCCTGGCCTGGCCCCTGGCCTGCTGGCCTGGCCCTGGCCTGGCCCTGGCCTGGCCTGGCCTTGGCCCTGGCCTGGCCCTGGCCTGGCCTGGCCTGGCCTGGCCTGGGTTCTGAGCCTGGCCCTGGCCTGGCCTGCCTGGTCCTGGCCTGGCCTGTTCTGCTGGCCCTGGCCTGGCCCTAGGCCTCTTCTGGCCTAGCCCTGGCCTGGCCTGGCCTGGCCATGGCCTGGCCCCAGGCCCCCGGCTCTGGCCCTGGCCCTGCTCTGGCCTGGCCTGGCCTGGCCTGGCCTGGCCTGGCCCTGGCCTGGCCTAAGCTGGCCTGGCCTGCCTGGCCTGGCCTGGCCTGGGCCTGGCCTGGCCCTGGCCCTGCCCCTGTCCTGGCCTGGCTGGCCCTGGCCCCTGGCCTGGGCCTGGCCCTGGCCTGGCCTGGCCCTGGGCCTGGCCTGGCCTGGCCTGCCTGGCCCTGGCCTGGCGCTGGCCTGGGCCTGGCACTGGCCTGGCCTGGCCTGGCCTGGCCTGGCCTGGCCCTGGCCTGGCCTAGGCCTGGGCCTGGCCTGGCCTGGCCTGGCCTAGGCTCTGCCCTGGCCTGGCCTGGCCTGGCCTGGCCTGGCCTGGCCTGGGCCTGGCCTGGCCTGGCCTGGCCTGGCCTGGCCCTGGCCTGCGGGCCTGCCTGGCCTGGCTCTGCCCCTGGCCCTGGCCTGGCCTGGCCTGGCCCCTGGCCCTGGCCTGGCCCTGGCCTGGGCCTGGCCCTGGCCTGCCCCTGGGCCTGGCCTGGCCTGGCCCTGCCCTGGCCTGGCCTGGCCTGGCCCTGGCCTGGCCCTGGCCTGCCCCCTGGCCCTGGCCTGGCCTGGCCTGGCCCTGGCCTGGCCTGGCCTGGCCTGGCCCTGCCTGGCCTGGCCTGGCCTGGCCCTGGCCCTGGCCTGGCCTGGCCTGGCCTGGCCTGGCCCTGGCCTTGCCCTGCCCTGGCCTGGCCTGCCCTGGCCTGGCCTAGCCCTGGCCTGGCCCTGGCCTGGCCTGGCCTGGGCCTGGCCTGGCCTGGCCTGGCCCCAGCCCTGGCCTGGCCCTGGCTGGCCCTGGCCTGGCCTGGCCTGGGCCTGGCCTGGCCCTGGCCCTGGCCTGGCCTGGCCTGGCCCTGGGCCTGGCCTGGCTGGCCTGGCCTGGCCTGGCCTGCCCTGGCCCTGGCCCTGGCCTGGCCTGCCCTGCCTGGCCCTGCCCTGGCCCTGGGCCTGGCCTGGCCAGTCCTGGCCTGGCCTGGCCTGGCCTGGCCTGGCCTGGGCCTGGCCTGGCCTGGCCTGACCCTGGCCTGGCCTGGCCTGGCCTGGCCCTGGCCTGGCCTGGCCTGGCCCTGGCCTGGCCTGGCCTGCCTGGCCTGGCCTGGCCTGGCCTGGGCCTGGCCTGGCCTGGCCTGGCCTGGCCCTGGCCCTGGCCTGGCCTGCCTGGCCTGGCCTGCCTGGCCCTGGCCTGGCCTGGCCTGGCCCTGGCCTGGCCCTGGCCCTCAGGCCTGGCCTGGCCTGGGCCTGGCCTGGCCTGGCCTGGCCCCTGGCCTGCCTGCCCTGGCCTGGCCCTGGCCTGGCCTGGCCTGGCCTGGCCTGGGCCCTGGCCTGGCCTGGCCTGGCCCTGGCCTGGCCTGGCCTGGCCTGGGCCTGGCCCTGGCCCTGGCCTGGCCTGGCCCCTGGCCTGGACATGGCCTGGCCTGGCCCTGGCCCTGGCCTGGCCTGGCCCTGGCCTGGCCTGGCCTGGCCATGGCCCTGGCCTGGCCTGGCCCTGGCCCTGGCCTGGCCTGGCCTGGCCCCTGGCCTGGCCTGGCCTGGCCCTGGCCTGGCCTGGCCTGTGGCCTGGCCCTGGCCCTGGCCTGCCTGCCTGGCCTGTGCCCTGGCCTGGCCTGGCCTGGCCTGGCCCTGGCCCTGGCCTGGCCTGGCCTGGCCTGGCCTGGCCCTGGCCCTGGCCTGGCCTGGCCTGGCCTGGCCTGGCCCTGGCCTGGCCTGGGCCTGGCCTGGCCTGGCCTGGCCTGGCTGTGGCCTGGCCTGGCCTGGCCTGGCCTGGCCTGCCTGCCTGGCCTGGCCTGGCCCTGGCTCTGGCCTGGCCTGGCCCTGGCCTGGCCCTGGCCTGCCCCTGGCCCTGGCCTGGCCTGGCCCTGCCTGCCTGGCCTGCCCTGCCCCTGGCCCTGGCCTGGCCTGGCCTGGCCCCTGGCCTGGCCTGGCCTGTTGGCCTAAACTCACCGCCTGCCACTGCACTGGCCTGGCCCTGGCCCCGGCCTGCTGCCCTGGTCCTGGCCCTGGATGTCTGGCCTGGCCCTGTCCTGGCCCTGGCCTAGGCTCTGGCCTGGCCCTGGCCTGGCCTGGGCCTGGCACTGGCCTGGCCCTGATCCTGCCTAGTCCTGGCCTGGCCTGGCCTGGCCTGGCCTGGCCTGGCCTGGCCTGGCCTGGCCCTGGCCTGGCCTGGCACTGGCCTGGCCTGGCTAGCTCATCTGAGCCTGAGGCCTGGCCCAGGCCTGCCCCTGCCCTGCCCTGGCCTGGCCTGGCCTGGCCCTGCCCTGCCCTGCCCTGGCCTGGCCTGGCCTGGCCCTGCCCTGGCCTGGCCTGGCCCTGGCCTGGCCTGGCTCACCCAGGCCCTGGCTAACTGGCCTGCCTGGCCCTGGCCCCGGACCTGCACCTGGCCCTGGCCCTGGATGTGCCCTGGCACTGTCCTGGCCCTGGCCTGGGCTCTGGGCCTGGCCTGGCCTGGCCTGGGCCTGGCACTCTGGCCAAGGCTCCTAGTCCTGCCCTGGTCCTGGCCTGGCTCTGGCCGTGGCCTGGCCTGGCCTGGCCTGGCCTGGCCTAGGCCTGGCACTGGCCTGGCACTGGCCTGGCTCATCTGAGCCTGGCCTGGCCTGGCCTGCCCTGCCCCTGCCCTGCCCTTGGCCTGGCCTGGCCTGCCTGCCCTGCCCTGCCCCTGGCCTGGCCTGGCTCTGGCCTGGCCCTGCCCCTGGCCTAGAGTTGGCCTAAGGCTCACCCAGCCTAACACTAGCCCTGGCCCTGGCCCCAGACCTGCACCTGGCCCTGGCCTGGATGTCCCCTGGCACTATCCTGGCCTGGCCTAGGCTCTAGGCCGGACCCTGGCCTGGCCTAGGCCAGCGCTAGCCTGGCCCTGGCCTGTCCCTGCCCCTAAGCTTAGCACTAGCCTGGCCTGGGCCTGGGCCTGGCACTGGCATTGGCACTAGCCTGGCCTAGCCTCAGCCTAATCCTGGCCGTGGCCTGGCCTCAGTCCTAGCCTGCCCTGCCCTGGCCTAGTCCTGGCCCTTTCCCAAGGCCTGGACCTGGCCTCAGTCTGGCCTGGCACTGGCCTGGCCTGGCCTGGCACTGGCCATGGCCTGGCCCCTGGCCTGGCTCAAGGCTGGCACTGGCCTGGCCCTGGCCCTGGCCTGGCCTGGCCTGGCCTGGCCTGGCCTGGCCCTGGCCTGGCCTAACCTGGCCTGGCCTGGCCTAGACATAGCCTGCCTGCCCTGCCCTGCCCCTAGCCTAGCCTAAGCCTGGCCCAGCCCTGCCCCTGCCCTAGCGTTAGGCCTAAAGCTCACCCTGCCTAATCCTGGCCTGCACTGGCCCTGGCCCTGGCCTATCCCTGGCCCTGGATCTAGCCCTGGCACTGGCCCTAAGCCTAGCCAAGGCCATGACCTAGGTTCTAAGCCTGGCCTGGCCTAAAGCCAGCCTAGCCTGACCTCTGGCCCTGCACTTAAGCCTGCACTAAGTCTGGCCGTGGGCCTGGCCCTGGCCCTGGCATTGGCCTAGCCTAGCCTGCCTAACCCTGCCCTAAGACTAGCCTAACTCTTTCTGAGAGCCTGTCTCTAAATCAGAACTCTAGCCCTAACCTGGACACTAGCCTAACATTGGCTGGCTGGCCCGGCCTGGCCCTAGCCCTGGCCCAGCCCTAGCACTGGCCTAGGCTCAAGGCCCTAGCCCTGCTCCTGGCCCCTGGCCTTAAGCCTGGATCCTGGCCGTGACCTAAGCCTGGCCATGGCCATGGCCTTGGCCAATGCCTGGCCCTGGCCCTGCCATGGCCTGCCCTGGCCTGGCCTGGCCTCTGGCCTGGCCCCAGGCCCAGTCCTGGCCTGGCACTGGCCTGGCCTTGGCCTGGCCTGGCCTGGCCTGGCCTGGCCTGGCCTGGCCCTGGCCTGGCCTGGGCCTGGCCGTGGCCTGGCCTGGCCTGGCCTGGCCTGGCCCTGGCCTGGCCTGGCCTGGCCCAGTCCTGGCCTGGCCTGCCTGGCTCTGGCCTGGCCCTGGCCTGGCCTGGCCCTGGCCCTGGCCCAGGCCCCAGCCTGGCCGTGGCCTGGCCTGGCCCAGGCCCTGGCCTGGCCCCAGTTTCCCTGGCCCCTGGCCTGACCCCAGGCCTGGCCTGACCTCCAGGCCTGGCCTGGTCCTGGCCCCTGGCCCCTGGCCTGGCCTGGCCTGGCCTGGCCTGGCCTGGCCTGGCCTGGGCCTGGCACTGGCACTGGCCTGGCCTGGCCTGGCCTGGCCTGGCCTGGGCCTGGCGGTGGCCTGGCGCTGGCGCTGGCCTGGCGCTGGCCCTGACCCAGCCCTGGCCTGGGCCCTGGCCTGCCTGGCCTGGCCTGGCCTGGCCTGGCCTGGCCTGGCCTGGCCTGGCCTGGCCTGGCCTGGCCTAGGCTGGACCTGGCCTGGCCTGGCCTGGCCTGGCCTGGCCTGGCCTGGCCTGGCCTGGCCTGGCCCAGGCCTGGCCCCTGGCCTGGCCTGGCCTGGGCCTCTTCCTGGCCTAGGCCTGGGCAGCGTTGGCCTGGCCTAGGCCTGGCCTGGCCTAGAGCCAGGCCTACCTGGCCTGGCCCTGGCCTGGCCTGGCCTGGCACTAGGCCTGACCTCACCTAGTCCCTGGCCCTGGCCTAAGCCTAGGCCCTAGCCTGGCCTGGCCTGGCCTAAGCCTAGGCCTAGCCTAGCCTAACCCACACATGCCTTTAGCCGACCCTATCCCTGCCCTAATCCTAAGCCTAGCCCAGCCCTGCCTCTGGCCCTGGTCCTGGCCTTGGCCCCCTAGCCCAGCCCTGCCCCTGCCTACACCTGACCTAAGTCTCACCCAGCCTAGCCTAGCCTGGCCCTGGCCCAGCCCTAGCCCTGGCCCTGGCCCTGGACCTGGCCCTGGCATTAGCCTGGCCATAGCCCTGCCCTAGGCTGTAAGCCCTAGTCCTGGCCTGGCCTGGCCTTGGCCCAGCCTGGTCCTGGCCTAGCCCCCAGCCTGACCATGGCCTCAGCCTGGCCCTGGCCTGACCAGGCACCAGCCCTAGCCTAGCACCAGCCCCAGCCTAATTCCAGCCACAATCCCAGCCCTATCCCCAGCCCCAGTCAGTTGGGGTTGGGATTAACGTTGCTCTTGGGTTTGGGTTGGGGTTGGGGTTAGGGGTTAGGTAGGGTTGGGGTTAGGATTAAAGTTGGCGTTACACTTGGGTTTGGGGTTGGGGTTGGGTTTAGGGTTAGGGATCTTGGTTGGGGTTGGGGTTGGGTTTGGGGTTGGTGTTGGGGTTATGGTTAGGGTTGGGGTTAGGGTTAGGGTTGGGTTGGTGTTAGGGTTGGGGTTAGGGAGTTAGGTTAGGGTTAGGGTTAGCGTTACTCTTATGGTTGTGGTTGGGTTGGGGTTGGGGTTGGGGTTTGGGTTTGGGTTGGGTTTGGGGTTGGGGTTGGGATTAGTGTTGGGTTTGGGGTTGGGGTTTGGTTTGGGGTTAGGGTTAGTGTTACGATTAGGGTTGGGTTTAGGGAGTTTTGCTTGGGGTTGGGGTTGGGATTGTGGGGTTAGGGTTGGGGTTAGGGGTTTTGGGTTGGGGTTAGGTTTGAGGGGTTGGGGTTGAGTTTGGGGTTTGGGTTTGAGTTACGGTTTGGTTTTAGGGTTAGGTTAGTGTTGCGTTTGGGGTTAGGTTTAGGAGTTTTGGTGGGGGTTAAGGGTTTGGGGTTTGGGTTAGGGTTAGGGTTGAGGAGGGGTTAGGGTTGGGGTTAGGGTTAGGGGTTAGGGTTTGGGGTGGGTTGGGGTTGGGGTTAGGGTTAGGGTTGGGGTTGGGGAGTTTGGGGTTAGGAGTTAGGGTTGGGGTTAGGGTTGGGTGTTGGGTTAGGTTTGGGGGGTTGGGGTTGGGGTTGGGATTGGGTTTGGGGTTAGGGTTAGGATTTGTTGGGGTTAGGGGTTAGGGTTGGGGTTTGGGAGGTTAGGAGTTGAGGTTGGTGGTTGGGGTGGGGGTTGGGGTTGGTTCAACGGTTAGGGTTGGGGTTGGGGTAGGGTTGTTGTGGGGTTAGGGTTAGGGTTGGGGTTAGGGTTGGGGTTGGGGTTAGGGTTGGTGGGTTGGGGTTAGGGTTGGGGTTGGTGGGTTGGGTTGGGAGGTTAGTTAGGGGTTGGGGTTGGGGTTGGGGTGGTTAGTTACGGTTAGGGTTAGGGTTGGGGGTTAGTGTTAGGGGTTAGTTTTAGGGTTAGGGTTAGGTTAGGGGTTGGGGTTAGGGTTAGGGTTGGGGTGGGGGTTGGGGTTATGGGGTTGGGGTTGGGGTTGGGGTTTGTGGTTGGGTTGGGGTTGGGGTTCGGTCTTAGGGTTAGGGTTGGTGTTTTGGTTGGGTTGGGGTTGGGGTGGGGGTTATGGTTAGGGATGGGTTGGTGTTGGTATTGGGTTGGGGTTGGGTTAGGGGTTTGAGTTAGGGTTGGTGTTAGGGTTGGGATGCGTTAGGGTTGGGTTAGGGTTCAGGGTTGGGGTGGGGGTTAGTGTTAAGGGTTGGGGTTGGGTGTTAGGGTTAGGGTTGGGTTTAGGGGTTTTGGTTAGGGTTAAGGTTAGGTTTGGTTTAGGTTAGGGTTAGGATTAGGGTTGGGGTTAGGGTTGGGGTTATGGTTATGGTTCTTCTGGGGATAAGTTTGGGTCTGGTGCTGGGGCTGGGGCTGGGGCTAGGGCTAGGGCTGGGGCTGGGTGTTGGGGTTGGTGTTTAGTGTTATGGTTGGGGTTGGGGTCAAGGGTAGGATAGGTGTAGGTGTTGGGGTTGGGGTAGGAACAGTGTTGGGGTTAGGGTTATCGCTGGGATTAGGGTTGGCGTTGGGGTTAGTGTTTGGAGTTAGGGTTAGGGGAAGGAGTTTAGGCTTGGGATATGTGTTGGGGTTAAAGTTAGGGTTAGGGTAGGGATTGGGCCTAGGGCTGGGGTTGGGGTAGGTTTAGGGTAGGGTTAGTGTTTGGGTTTGGTTTAGGGTTAAGCTTAGCATTACTATGAGTTTATTTTTATGGAGGGTTGGGTTTGGGGGTATGGTTAGAATGGGTGTGGGGCTAGGGATGGGGTTGGTTTTGGGTTGTGGTTAGTGTTAGGGTTAGGGTTAGTGTTGGGGTTTGGTTAGGGTTAAGGTAGGGGGTTAGTGTTTAGTGTTGACGTTAAGGTTAGGTTTTCTGGTTTAGTGTTTGGTGATAGGGTCATCGTTAGGGGTAGGGGTGGTCGTTCTGGTTGGTTTTGGGGTTGTGGTTAGGGTTAGGGATAAGGTTGCAGTTAGTTTGGGGGTAGGGGTAGAGGTAGGGTTGGGGTCAGGTTTAGCCAGTTTTGGGGGGGGTTGGGGTTAGCGGTTGGGGTAGAGGTGTTGGGTTGGGGTTTGGTGTTAGGGTTGGGGTTGGGAGTTTAGTGTGGGCCTGGGGTTGGTTGGGTTGGGGTTGGGGGTTGGGTGTGTTTTAGGGGTTGGGGTCAGGGATAGGGAGTAGTGGTAGGTTAAAAGTATGTGTGGGTTGGGGTTGGGGTTAGGGATAGGGTTAGTGTTGGGTTAGGGTTAGGAATTAGGGGTTATGATCACGTTTAGGGTTGGGGGTTAGGTAGGGTCAAGTCAGACACAGGGTTAGGGTTGGTAGTTAAGGATTAAGGTTAGGGTTGAGTGTTGGGATCAAGGTTGGGGGTTAGTATTGGGGTTATTGTTGGGTTTAAAAATGAGGTTGGGGGTTAGGAGTTAAGGTTGACCGTTAAAATTAAATTGGTGTTACAAATTAGTATTAGGGGTGGGATTTTAGGGTTAGGGTTAGGTTGGGGTTAAGGTTGGGGTTGGGATTGGTTAGCTGTAAGTTTGGGTTAGGGTTTGGGGTTAGGGTGAGGTAATGGTTCAGCGTTTGTGTTAGTTGGGTTAGGGGTTAGGGAGGTTAGGATTAAGGGTTGGGGTTGCGGTTAGCATACTCTTGGGTTTGGTAAAAATGTTTAGGTTAAGGTTTAGAGGTTTAGGGGTTGGAGGTTTTATTTGATTTTGGGGGGTAGGGGTTGGGGTTAATTGGGGTTGGGTATTAGGGTTGGGTTTGTGGTTGGGATTGGAGTTGAGGTTTGGGGATTGGAGTTAGGGTAGGGGTTGGGATAACTTGATTGGGTTTGCTGTTGATTAGAGTTGCGGTTGGGGTTCGTATTGGGGTTGGGGGTTGGGGTTAAGGGTGGAGTTGGGATTGGGGTTGGGGTTGGGGTTAGGTTGGGTTTCATGTTAGGGTTAGGTTGAGTGTTGGGGTTAGGGTTGGGGTGGGGTTTGGGGTTAGGGTTGAGGCAGGTTAGGTTTAGGAGTTAGGGTTAGGGGTTAGGGTTAAGCGTTACTGTTAGGTTTAGGTTTGGGGATTTAGGTTTGGGGTTAAATGATAAGATATAGGGTTAGTGTTACAGGGTTAGAGACTTGGGGTGGGTTTATGGTTGAGGTTGGGGTTAGGTTAGGGTTAGG
>CAKJTW010000593.1:0-37127 GCA_917880005.1 Nanger dama | reverse complement strand
CCAGGCTCAGAGCCAGGCCAGGGGTCAGGGCCAGGCCTAGTGTCAGGCCCATGCCATGGCGGAGTGCAGGCTAGTGCCTAGGTCATGCCAGGTGTTGTGGATCAGGTCAGGGGCTAGGCCAGGGCCCAGGTCAGGCCAGAGCCAGCCAGGCCTGAAGGCCTAGCTGCTGCCCATGGCCGCCTGGGGTCAGGTCCCATGGTTAGGCCTGGTCCAGCAAGCCAGGCCAAATAGGCAGGGGCACGGTCAGCGCAGCTAGGGTCAGCCTGGGGGCCCAGCCAGGCTCACTGTCATGGCCCAGGCACAGGACAGGTAGGATTATTGTTAGGCCCAGAGGTAAGGATTAGGTTAGGTTAGAGTTGGGTTAGGTTTAGGGTTAAGGTTTAAGATTTAGGTTAGGGGTAGGGGTAGGGTAAAAGGCCTGTTGGGTTTGGGGTTAGGGTTAGATTGCCAAGGTTGGGCAGCGTTAGAATCTCAGCCAGCATTAACCTTAACCTAACCCTAACCCAACCCTAACTCTATCGTAATTCCCCAACCTCAACCTCGACCCCACCCCCAACCCCAACCCTAACCCTTTCCCGAAACCCTGATTTTTAACCTCAATCTGGACCCTAAACACTAACTGTAACCCCAACCCCAACACTAACCATAACCCCAACCCTAACCCCTAACTCCCAACCCTAACTCAAAACTCTAACACGAACCTAACACTAACCCCAACTTAAACCTAATGTAACCATAACCTAATCCTCACCCTAATCCCTAACCCCAACCGTACTCCTAACCCCTAACCTAACCCCCTAACACAACTGGTCTAAATTCAAACATAACCAACCACCTCTATCCCCACCCCAAACCCAACCAACCTAAACCTACCCTCACATCTAACCCCAACCCAAGCTTAACCCACCCCTGGCCCCTACCCCAAAGTTAACCTGGAGACCCACCCAACCCCCAACCCCAACACCAGCTTAGCCCAAGCCCCAACCCCAGCTCCCAGCTCCAGATCCAACCCCGCACCAGCCCAACATCAACCCAATCATAATGCTAAACTTAAAACCGACCCAACCCCAACCCAAACCAACCACAACCCCAACCCAACCCCAAAATAATACTAACCCTAACTGTAGGCACGCCCCCAGCCCCCAGCATTAACCCAACCCCAACCATAACCCGACACCAACCCCAACCCTAACACTTTCCGAAACCCCATCTAAAACAGAACCTAACCCCAACCCCGAACACTAACCCCAGCCCCAGCTAACTGAAACCCGACCAAACCAACGCTAAACCGAACCCCAAACCCACCCAACCTTAACCCCTAACCCCAACCCAATCCCAACCATAAACCTAAAATCAACGCAACCCCCACCCCAACACCAAACCCAAAGCCAACATCAACTAAAACACCATCCCACCCTAACCCCCAACTTTAGCTTCACCTTTTAACCAAATTCCAACCAACCCCAACCCCAACCCCCAAACCTAATCCAACCTAACGCTGTTAATGTTAAAGCAACCCACCGGCTAACCCTAACCATAAAACCCTGACACTGATCTGACCCCAACCCAACCCCTAACACCAACCCTAACCCTAACCTGACCCCACCCTAACCCCCAACCCACCCCAACCCTGAACCAAACCTCAACCCTAACCCCAACCTCAACTAAACCCCAACTCCAACCTTCCAACCCTAAACAAGAGTAACGCTAACCCCAACCCTAAACCCCAAACCAAACACCAACCCCCAACCCCAAACATAACCCCCCTAATTCTAACCCCCAACCCTAACACCCAACCCCAAACCCCAACCCTAAACCTATCCTAACTCCTAACCCTAACCCTACCAACCCCAACCCCCCCTACCCCTACCCCCCCTCTTCTCCTTCAGCCTAACCAGAGTACGCTAACCCTAACCCTAAACCCCTTCACCACCTAACCTTAACCCACTACCCCCCTATCCTAACTCCTAACCTTAACATCACCAACCCAAACCTACCCTACCAATCTTAAACATCCTAACCCTAACCCTAACCCCAACCAACGCATAACCCTAACCTACCTCACCCCAACCCCAATCTTAACCCTAACTTAACCCCTACCCTTCCCTAACGCGTAACACTAAAACTCACCCAACCCTCACCCTAACTCCAGCTCCTGGTCCAGCCCCAACCATAGCCCCAGCACCAGACCCCAACCCCAAACCCAACCCCAAACCCCTGGACCCCGACCCCTCGCCCACCCTGACCCCGACACTCACCCCAACCCTAACCCCAAGCCCAACCCTAACCCTCCAAACACTAACACTAACACTAACCGCCAACACTCAACCCCAAACCCCAACCCCAACCCCAAACCCCAACCCCAACTCCAACACCAACTCTAAACCCAACACTAACCCCAACCCCAACCCTAACACCAACCCCAAAGCCAACACCCAACCCCAACCCCAACCCCTAACCCAACCCCCAATCCCAAACCTAACCCAACTTATCCCTAACCCTAACCCTAACCCCACCCCAACCCTATCTCCCAACTCAACCCCAACCCCAACACCAATCCCAACCCCAACCCCTAACCCTAACGCTAAACGCAACCCAACCCGAATCCCAACCCCAAACCTTACCTAACCCTAACCCTAACCCAAACCCAACCCCAATGCTAACGCTAACCAAACCAATCCCAATCTGCCCCTAACCCAAACCTAAACCACACCCTGACCCCGAACCCCGCCTAACCCTAACCCTAACCCTAACGCTAACCCCAAAATAACGCCAAACCTAACCCCCACCTAACCCCATGTCTAACTCCAACCAAAACCCTAACCATAACCATAAACCCAACACTCAAACCCCAAACCCTTCCCACCCCAACCCCAAGAGTATCACTAACCCTAATCCTAACCCCAACCCCCACCAACACCTAACCCCAACCCTAACCCCAACCCCAACCCTAACCCCAACCCTAACCCCTGACTTCTAACCATAACCCACACATACCTTTCCCTAACCCCAACCCCCATACCCAAACCCTAAACCCAACCCAACCCTAACCCCTAACCCTAACCCAAACCCAACCGTAACCCTAAAACTCACCTAACCCCCAACCCCTAATCCTAACCCCAGCCTGGCCCTAACACTAGTCCTAGCCCCAGACCCAACCCTAACACTAAACCTACCCCCAACCTTAAAGTATCACTAACCCCAACCCTAACCCTAAACCTAACCCCAAACCCCAACTCCTAACCCCAACCCCCAAACCCAACCCCAACCCGAACCCTCACCCATAACCCCAACCCTGACCCCAGCATCCCCATCCCAACCCTAACACGCCCAACAACCCCCAACCCCAACCCCAGCCCTAATGCTAACCCCAACCTAAACGCAACCTCAACGCAACCCCAACCCCAAACCCCACCCCCAACTCAACCCCCAACCCCAACACTAACCCCTAACCTAATGCTAACGCCAACACTAAACCCTAACTTAACCCTAACCTTAACCCCAAACCCCTAATCCACCAACCGGCTACCCCAACACTCTAACCTAACACTAACCGCAACCAAACCCCAACCCCAACCTAACCCCAACTCAATCCCAACCCCAAACCCTAACCCTATAACCCTAACCCTAACTCAACCCTAACCCCAAACCCTAACCCCAAACCTAAGAGTAACACCTCCAACCCCCAACTCTAACCCTAACCCCAAACCCAACCCTAACCCTAACCCAAACCAAATCCTAACCCCAAACCCAACCCTAAACTAAACCCAAACCCCAAGCTGAACCCCAACCCCCAATCCTAAACCAAACCCCAACCCTAAACCCTTCTATCCCAAATCCCAAGAGTAACGCTAACCCCAAACCCAACCCCAACCCCTAACCCAACCCCTAATACTAACCTCAACTGTAAACCCTAATCCTAACCCCAACCCTACCCAACAAACACAACGCCACCTAACTCCTAAACCTAACCCTCAACGTCAAACCTCCCTAACCCTAACTTAATCCTAACCCCAGCCCCAGGCCCAACTCCAACCCCAACCCAACTTTAACCCCAACATATCCTAGGCCCAAACTCTTCCCCAACCCAACCCCAAACCCCAACCCCAACCCTAACCCCAATCCCAACCCCAACCCTAAACCAAATCCCAACACCAACCCCAAAACCACAAATCCCCCAAACTAACCCCAACCCCAAACCTAACCCCAACCCAACCCAACCTAATCCCAAACCTAACACCAACCGCAACCCCAAACACTAACACTAACCCCCAACCCCAACCCCAAAGATAACCCTAACCCCTAACCTTAACACCAACCCTAACCCTAAACCCTAACCCCAACCCCTAACCGTAATCCCAACCCAAACCCCAACCTAACCTCAACCCCCAACCCTAACCTAACCCTAACCACAACACTAACCCTAACCCCCAACCCAAACCTAAACCCAACCACATACCCAACGCTAACCCCAACCCCAATCCCAACATTAACCCCAAACTCAACCCTAACCCCAACCCCAACCCTAACCATAACTCCTAACCCTAACCCCTAACCCCAACCCTAACCCTAACCGTAACGCTAACGCTAACCCTAATGCTAACCCTAACCCTAAACCCCTACCGTGACCCTGACTCTAACCCTAAATCCCAACACTAACCCCTAACCTAACGCTAACACTAACCCTATAACCCAACCCCAACCCCAACCTTAATCCTAAACCCTAACCCTAACCCTAACCCTAACACCTAACCTAACACTAACCCTAAAAAAAACCCAACCCCTAACCCTAAACCAAATCCTAACCCTAAACCCACCCCCATACTTAACCCTAATCACTAACCCTAACCCCTAACCCCAACCCTAAATCAAACCCTAACCCTAAACCCTTCTATCCCTAATCCCAAGAGTAACGCCTAACCCCAACCCTATCCCCTAAACCTAACCCCAACCCCCCCTAACCCCAACCCCAACCCCAACCCCAACCCCAACATTAACGCTAACCCCAATCCAAACCCTAACCCCAACCCCAACACTAACCCTACCCCAACCATAACACTAACTATAACTATAACCCATAACCCTAACCCTAACCCTAACCCCAACCCTAACACTAACCCTAAACCCAAATCCCAACACTAACCCTAACGCCAATGCTAACACTAACGCTAACCCCAACCATAAACCCCGACCCGGACCATGACCCAGATCCTGACCCAGACCCTGACCCTAACCCTAATACTAATCCTAACTCTAACGCTAACCCGAATCCCAACCCTAACGCTAACCCTAAACCCTAACCATAATCCTCACCCCAACCGTAACCCCAACACCTAAACCTAACCCAACCAAATTTCCTAACCCTAACCCTAACCCTAAACCAAACCCCAACCCTAAACCTAACCCTAACTCTAACCCCAACCAACAAATCTAACCCCAACCCTAACCCCCAACCCTAATCCTAACCCCTAACCCCAAACCTAACCCTAACCCTAACCGTAACACTCAACACTGACCAAAACCCCTAACCCTAACCCTAACCCTAACCCCAACCCAAAGCTCTTCAAACCCTAAGCCAAGATTAACGCTAACCCTAACCCCTAAACCTAACCCTATCCCTAACCCTAAACCTAACACCAACCCTAACCCCAACCCCAAACCTAACCCCCTAACCCTAACACCAACCCCAACCCCAACCCCAACCATAACCCTAACACCAACTCCTAACCCTAATCCCTAACCCCAAACCCAACACTAACCCTACCCCAACCCTAACCCCTAATCCTAACCCCTAACCCCTAACCCCAACCTAACCCCAAACCCAACCCCAAACCTATAGACACCCTGACCATAACACTCACCCCAACCCCTAACTTTAACCCTAAACCCAACCCCTAATCCTAACCCTACCTTAAACATAAACCATAACCATAACCATAACCCTAACCCTAGCCCTAGCCCCAATCCTATTCTCTAGCCCCAACCAAAACAGTAACACTAATCCTGAACTCCAAACCCTAACAAAAACCCAACCCAACCATAGCACTAACCTTAACCCTGACCCAAACCCATTCCCTACAACAACTACCCCCTAACCCTCAACTAACCCCTTACCCATAACCGTAACCCTAATCCTAACCCTACCCCACACCACACCTAACCCTAACCCAACCCCTAACCCAAACCCTAACCCCAGCCCTTTATCCTAACCCTAACCCTAAACCTAATCCCAACACTAAACCCTAACCCTAACCCCAACCACCACCTAACCCTAACCCAAACCCCTAAGCGTAACACCAACCCTAACCCCAACACTAACCTAAACCTAACCCCAACCCCAACCCCAACCCAAACCCTAACCCTAACCCTAGCCCTAACCCTATCCCTAGCCCTAACACTAACCCTAACACTAATCCTAAACCCTAAAACCTAACACTAACCCCAACCATAACGCACCCAAATAACCCCAAATCCTAACCCTAATCCTGACCCTAACCCTAACCACAACCCCAACTGTAACCCAAACGCCCAACCCTAACCCCTAACCCCAACCTAACCCTAACCCTAACCCTAACCCCTAACCCCTAACCCAAACCCTAAGCCTGCTACACCTAACCCTAACCCTAACCCAAACACCTAACCCTAACCCTAACCCTAAACCTGAACTCCTAACCCCTAAACTAAGAGTAATGCTAACCCCAACCCTAAACCCTAACCCCCAACCCTAACCAAAACCCTAACCCCTAACCGTAACCCTAAACCGAAACCCTTCTAACCATAAACCCCAAGAGTAACGCTTTCCTAACACTAACCCAACCCTAACCCCAACCCCAACCCTAACACTAACCCCAACCCTAAACCTAACCCCTACCCCAACCCCAACCCCAACCCCTAATCCCAACCCCCAACCCCAACCCTAACACTAAACCCTAAACCCAACCCCAACCCCAACAATAAACCCAAAGTAATGCTAACCTTAACCCCAAACCCAACCCCAACACCAACCTTACCCCAAACCCCACTCACCCCAAACCTCAGCCCCAGGCCTAACGCTAACCCCAACCATAACCCAACCCTAACACATATCCTAACCCCAGCCTAAACTCTTTCCCCTAACCCTAACCCAAAACCTAACCCCTAACCCCAACCCCAATCCCTAACCCCAACCTTAACCCTAATACTATCCCTAACCCCAACCCTAACCCTCACCCCATCCCTACTCCTAACTCTAACCCTAAACATAACACTAAACACTAACCCTAACCCTAGCCCTAGCTCCCCAGCCCCATCCCCTGGCCCAGCACAGCCCTATTCCAAACCTATCCCTAACCCGAACCATAACCCCAAACACTAACCCTAAACTAAACCCTAACACCAACCCTAACCCTAACTGTAACCCAACACTAACCCTAACCCCAACCCCAACGCTAACCTCAACCCCAATCCTAACCCTAACACTAAAGCCAACCCTCACCCTAAACCCAAACCCAACCCCAACCCAACCACAATCCCAAACCTAACCCTAACCCAGTCCTAACCCTAACATCCACCTCAACTCTAACCCCAAACCCAAACCTAATCCTAAACCCAACCCTAACATAACCCCTAACACTAACCCTAACCCCCAACCCCAACCCTAACACTAACCCCAAACCCTAACCCCAAACCTAATGCTAACCCTAATGCTAACCCTAACCATAACCCCAACCATGACCCTCACCAAACCCAAACCTAACCCCAACAGTAACCCCAACCCCTAACGCTAACCCCAAACCCTAACCTAATCCTAAACTAACCCTAAACCAAACCCCAACCCTAAACCCAACCCTTACCTAACCCCAACCCTAAACCTAACTTTAACCCCTAAACTTTTCCCTAACCCTAACCCCTAACCCCTAACCCTAAACCAAACCCCTAACCGCTAACCCTAACCCTAACCCTAACCCTAAACCCAACCCTAACCCTAAACCAAACCCCAAACCTAAGCCTAAACCCCAACACTAACCCCCAACCCCCAACCCCAACCCTAACCCTAAACCTCTAAACCCTAAACCTAAGAGTAACCCTAACCCCAACCCTAACCCTAACCCCAAACCAACCCAAAACCTAACCCTAACCCCCTAACCTCAAACCTAACCCAAACCTCAAACTAACCCCAAAACCCAAGAGTAACCCTAACCCTAAACCTAACCCCTAACACTAACCCCCAAACCTAACCCCAAAACCCTAACCCTAAACCTAACCCAACCATAACCCTAACCCCCAAACCCTAACCGTAACCCCAACCCCAAACCCCTAACCCCAACCCCAACCCTAACCCTAACCCTAAACCGCTTAACCCTAAACCTAAGAGTAACGCTAACCCTAACCCCAAACCTAAACCAAACCCTAAACTAACCCCTAACCCCAACCCCAAACCAAACCCAAACCTAACCCTAACACTATCCCTAACCAAACCCCTAACCCAACCCCATCCCTAACACTAACCCTAACCCCAAATATCTTCTAACCCCAAACCTAAGAGTAACACTAACTCAAACCCCAAACCCAACCGCTAACCCCTAACCCCTAACCCTAACACCAAACTCTAACCATAACCCCAACCCCAACCCTCTTCTAACCCTAAACCTAAGAGTAACACTTAAACTAAACCTAACCCCTAACACTAACCCTAAACCAAACCCTAACCCTAACCCCTAACACCTAACCCCAACCCCAAACCCTAACACTAAACCACTTAACCCTAAACCCTAACCCTAAACCTAACCCTAACCCCAACCCCAAACAAAACCCCAAACCCAACCCTAAACCTAACCCTAAACCAAACCCCAAACCTAACCCTAACCCTATCCCTAACCAAAACCCCCTAACCCTAACCCTAACCCCAACCCCAAACCCTAAAACTCTTCTAACCCTAAACCCAAGAGAAACGCTAACCCTAACCTTAACCCTAAACCAAAACGTAACCATAAACCTAACCCCTAACCCTAACCCTAACCCCTAACTCTAACCATAACCCTAACCCTAAACCTAAACCTCTTCTAACCATAAACCTTAGAGTAACACTTACCCGAACCCTAACCCTAACATTAACCCTAAACTAAACCCCTAACCCCAACCCTAACCCCTAACCCTAACCCCCAACCCTAGCCCCAACCCCAACCCCTAACCCCTACCCCAACACTAACCCCTAACCCTAACCCTAACCCCTAACCCCTAACCCTAACCCTAAACCCTAAACCTAACCCTAAACCTAACTATAAAACTAATAGTAATGCTAACCTTACCCCTAAACCCAACCCCAACACCAACCCTACCCTAACCCTACCCTAACCCTAACCCCTAGGCCCAGGCCTAACTCTAACCCTAACCTTAACTTTAACCCAAACACATATCCCAAGCCCAAACTCTTCCCCTAACCCCAACCCCAAAACCTACCCGAACCCCCACCCTAATCCCTAACCCTAACCTAACCCCTAACACTATCCCTAACGCTAACCCCAACACTCACTCTATCCCTACTCTTAACTCTAACCCCAACCATAACACTAAACACTAACCCCTAACCCCAGCCCCAGCCCAGCCCAATCCCTAGCCCCAGCACTAGCCCTAGTCCTAAACCTATCCCTAGGGCAAACCATAAACTTAACACTAACCCTAAACTAACCCTAACACCAACCCTAACACTAACTGTAACCCAACACTAACCCTAACCCCAACCCCAACGCTAATATCAACCCCAATCCTAACCCTAACCCTAACCCTAACCCCAACCCTAAACCTAACCCCAACCCCAACCCTAAACCCAACCACAATCCCAACCCTAACCCCAATCCCAGTCCCAACCCTAACCCCAACCTCAAACCCAACCCCAACCCGAACCCCAACCTTAACCCCAACCCCAACGATAACCCCTAACACGAAACCTAACCCTAACCCCTAGCCCTAACCCCAACACTAACCCCCTAACCCCTAACCCTAAACCTAACGCTAACCCTAACCCCAAACCCTGAACCTGACCCCGACCCCAACCCTAAACCTAAACCCAACCCTAACCCTAACCCTAACCCTAACCCCAAACCCAACCCTAACCCTAACCCCAACCCCTAACCCTAACCCTAACCCTAACCCTAACCCAACCCTAAACCTAACCCTAACCCCAACCCTAACGCTAACCCCTAAACCCCAACCCCTAACCCTAACCCTAACCCTAAACCTTTCTAACCCTAAACCCAAGAGTAACCCTAACCCCTAACCCTAAACCAACCCTAACCCTAACCCTAAACCTAACGCTAACCCCAAACCCAAGAGTAACGCTAACCCCAAACCTAACCCTAACCCTAACCCTAACCCCCAACCCTAACCCTAACTCAACCCTAACCCTAACCCTAACACTAACCCTAACACTAACCCACACTTACCTTTAACCCCTACCCCTTCCCTACCCCTAACCCTAAACCCAACCCAACCCTAAACCTAACTCATCCCTACCCCTACTTCTACCCCTAACCCTACCCCTAACCCAACCCCTAAACCTACTCCTAACGCTAACCCTAAATCTCACCCAACCCTAACCCCAATCCTAGCCGTAGACAAGCCCTTTCCCAGCCCCAGCCCCAGAACTAACCCTAGCACTAACCCTAACCATAACCCTACCCCTAAACCCTAAATCCCAACCCTAACCCCAACCTTATCCAAACCCTGACCCTAACACTCACCCCAACCCCTAACTTTAACCCCAAACCCTAAACCTAACTCTAACCCTTGCCTTAAACCTAACCATAACCATAACCCTAACCCCAGCCCCAGTCCTAGCCCCAACCCTATCTCTAGCCCCAACCCCAACACTAACACTAACCCCAACCTAACCCCAACAAAAACCAAACCCAACCGTAGAACTAACCTTAACCCTGACCCCAACCAATCCCCATACAACTACCCCTAACCCTAACATTAACCCCACCCCAAACCGTAACCCTAATCCTAACCCTACACCTACACTTACACATAATCCTAACTCAACCCTAACCCCAAGCCTAACCCTAACCTAATCCTAACCCTAAACCCTAACCCCAACCCTAACCCTAACCCTAACCCTAACCCAAACCCCAAGAGTAACACTAACCCTAACCCTAACACTAAACTAAACCCAAACCTAACCCTAATATTAACCATAACCCCAACCCTAACACTAGCCCTAACCCTATCCTTAGCCCCAACACTAGCCCTAACACTAATCCAAAACCTAACACTAACCCTAAACATAACCCTAACCCCACAATAACCCTAAATCCTAACCCTAACCCTGACCCTAACCCTAACCACAACCCTAACTATAAACCAAACCCCAACCCTAACCCTAACGCCAACCTAACCCTAACCCTAACCCTACCCTTAACCCCTAACCTAACACCTAAGCCTGACCCCTAACCCCCTAACCCCAACCCTAACTGTAACCCTAACCCCAACCAAAACACCTAACCCTAACCCTAAACCAAAACCTCTTCTAACCCTAAACCTAAGAGTAATGCTAACCGTAACCCCAAACCTAACCCTAACCCCAAACAAAACCCCTAACCCTAACCATAACCCCAACCCTAAACTTCTTCTAACCATAAACCCAAGAGTAACGCCATCCCTAACACTAACACATAACCCTAACCCCAACCCCTAACCCTAACACTAACCCCACCCCTAACCCCAACCCCAACCCCAACCCCAAACCCCCTACCCTAATCCTAACCACTAACCCTAATCCCAACCCTAAACCCAAACTTAACCCCAAACCCAACAATAAACCTAATAGTAATGCTAACCCTAACCCCTAACCCAACCCCAACACCAACCCCACCCTAACCCCACCCCAACCCCTAACCCCAGCCCCAGGCCCAACCCTAACCCTAACCCCAACTTTAACCCTAACACATATTCTAAGCCCAAACTCTTCCCCAACCCTAACCCCAAAACCTAACCCCAACCCCCCAACCCCAACCCCAACCTCAACCCTAACACTACCCTAACACCAACCCCAACCCCACCCTACCCTACTTAACTCTAACCCTAAACATAACACTAAACACTAACCCTAACCATAGCGCCAGCCCTAGCCCAATCCCTAGCCCTAGCACTAGCCCTAGCCCAAACCTATCCCCAGCCCGAACCCTAAACTTAACACTAATCCTAAACTAACCCCAAACCCCAACCCTAACCCTAACCCCAACCACAATCCCAACCCTAACCCCAACTCCCAACCCTAACCCTAACCCTAACCTCAACCCCAACCCTAACCCCAAACCCAAACTGAACCCTAACCCTAACCCCAACCCTAACCCAACCACAACACTAACCCAAACCTCAACCCCAGCCCAACCCCAACCCCAACAACCCCAACCCCTAAACCTAACCCCTAACCCCAACCCTAAACACCAACCCTAACCCTAACCGTAACCCAACCCTAACACTAACCCCTAACCATAATCCTGACCCTAACCCCCTGACCCCTAACTCCAACCCTAAACCCAAACCCTAACTGTAACCCTAACCCCAACGCTAACCCTAAACCCCAACCCTAACCTAACCCTAAACCAAACCCCAACCCTAAACCCAACCCCAACCCTAACCCCTAACCCCTAACCCCTAACCCAAACCCTAAAACCTTAACCCTAAACCCAAAGTAGTAACCCCTAACCCTAACCCTAACCCTAAACCAAACCCTAAGCCTAACCCTAACCCTAAACCAAACCCTAACCCTAACCCTAACCCTAACCCGAACCCTAACCCCTAACCCCAACCCTAACCCCAAACCTATTCACCATAAACCCAACCCCAACGCTAACCCTAACCCTAACCCTAAACCACACCCCAACCCTAAGCCTAACCCTAACACCAACCCCAACCCTAAGCCCAACCCTAACCCCAACCCTAAAGCTCTTCTAACCCAAAACCTAAGAGTAACGCTAACCCTAAACCCAACCCCAAACCTAACCCCAAACCAAACCTAAACCCAAACCCCTAAACCTATCCTTAACCAAAACCCTAACCCTAAACCTAAGCCTAACAGTAACCCTAATCCCAAATAACTTCCTACCCAAACCCAAGAGTAATGCTAACTCTAGCCCCAACCCCAACCCTAACCCCAAACCAAAACCTAACCCCAACACCTAACCATAACCCTAACCCCCAAAACTAACCCTAACCCCAACCCCAAACCCTTCTAACCCCAAACCTAAGAGGAAAACTTACCCCAACCCAACCTAAACCCTAACCCTAAACTAAACCCCCAACCCAAATAACCCCTAACCCCAAACCCTAACCCTAACCCTAACCCTAAACCCTTCTAACCCTAAACCCAAGAATAAAGCTAACCCTAACGCTAACCCTAAACCCTAACACCAACCCTAAACCCTAACCCCCAACCCCAACCCTAACCCTAACCCTAATCCTAACCCCTAACCCTAACCCTAACCCTAACCATAAACCCAACCCTAAACCTAACAATAAACCCAACACTAATGCTAACATTAATCCTAAACCCAACCCCAACACCAACCCTACCCTCACCCTACCCTAACCCTAACCCCTAGCCCCAGGCCAAACCCAACCCCTAACCCTAACTATAACCCTAACACATATCCTAAGCCCAAACACTTTCCCTAACCCCTAACCCCAAACCCTAACGCTAAGACTAAACCCCAACCCTAACCCCAACCCCAACACTATCCCTAACCCTAACCCCAACCCTCACCCCATCCCTACTCTAACTCTAACACTAACCATAACACCAAACACCAACCCTAACCCCAGCCCCAGACCTAGCCCAATCCCTAGCCCTAGCACTAGCCCTAGTTCTAAACCTATCCCAACCCGAACCATAAACTTAACACTAACCCTAACACTAACCCTAACACCAACACTAACACTAACTGTAACCCAACACTAAACCTAACCCCAAACCCAACGATAACCCTCAACCCCAATCCTAACCCCTAACCCTAACCGTAACCCCTAACCTAACCCCTAACCCAAACCCAACCCTAAACCCAACCACAATCCCAACCCTAACCCCAAACCCAGTCCCAACCCCTAACCTCAAACACAACCCCAACCCCAACCCAAAACTGAAACCCCAACCATAACCCCAACGCTATCCCCCAACACTAACCCCAAACCCAATGCCTAATGCCCTAACCCTAACACTAACCCTAACCCCTAACCCTAAACATAACCCTAAACTAATGCTAACCCTAATGCTAATGGTAACCCCTAACTCCAACCCCAACCATAACCCCTGACCCCGACCCTGACCCCAATCCTAAACCTAACCCCAACTGTAACCCTAACCCTAAAGCCAACCCCTAAACACTAACCCTAACAGTAACCCCAAACGAAACACTAACCCTAAACCTAACCCTAACTTTAACCCCAACCCCAACCCAAACCCTAAACCTTTCTAACCCAACACGTAAGAGTAACGCCAACCCTAACCCTAACCCCAACCCCAAACCAAACCCCAACCCTAATCCTAACCCTAAACCAAACCCCAATCCTAACCCAACCCCAAACACTAAACCTAATCCCAACCCCAACCGTAACCCCAAACCTCTTCACACCCAAACCCCAAGAGTAACACTAACCCTAAACCCAACCATAACCCCAACCCCAAACTAAACCCCAAACATAACCCCAACCCCAACACTAACGCTAACCCTAAGCCCAATCCTAACCCTAACCCTAAATCTCTAACGCTAAACCTAAGAGTAACGCTAACCCTACAACCCTAACCCCAACCCCAATCCCAACCCCAACCCTAACCCTAAACCAAACCCCAAAACCTAACCCCTGACACTATCCCTAACCAAAACCCCAACCCTAACCCTATCCCTAACCCTAACCCGAACCCTAACCTCTAACCCCAAACCTAAGAGTAACGCTAACCCCAAACCTAACCCTAACCCCAAACCAAACCCCAACCCCAACACTAACCCAACCCCAAGCCCCAACCCTAATCCTAACCCCAACCCTTCTAACCCTAAACATAAGAGTAACGCTAACCCCAAACCCAACCATAACCCCAACCCCAACCTAAACCCCTAAACATAACCCTAACCCTAACACTCAACGCTAACCCCAAGCCAATCCCAACCATGACCCCAACCTCTACTAACGCTAAACCTAAGAGTAACACTAACCCTAGCCTAACCCTAACCCTAAACCTAAACCTAACTCGAACCCCAAACCTTCTAACCCTAAACCCAAGAGTAACGCTAACCCCAAACCCAACCCTAAACCCAAACCAAACCCTAACCCTAACCCCAACACTAAGCCTAACCCCAAGCCCTAACCCCAATCCTAACCCCAAACCCCTTCTAACCCCAAACCCAAGAGTAACGCTAACCCCAAACCTATCCCTAACCCTAAACCAAACCCCAAACCTAACCTAACCCTAAACCAAACCCCAAACCTATCCCTAACCAAAACCCCTAACCCCAACCATATCTTTAACCCCAACCCTAACCCCAAACCTAAACCTTCTAACCCTAAACCCTAAGAGTAACGCTAACCCTAAACCTAACCCCTAAACCAAACCCCAACCCTAAGCCTAACCCCAACACTAACCCCTAACTCCAACCCCCAACCCTAACCCTAACCCTAAACCGCCTCTAACCCTAAACCCAAGAGTAACGCTAACCCTAACCCCTAACCCTAAACCAAACCCCTAAACCCAACCCCAACCCTAAACCAAACCCCAAACCTAACCCTAACACTATCCCTAACCAAAACCCCTAACCCCAAACCTATCCTTATCCCTAACCCTAACCCTAAACCTAAACCCAACCCACCCCTAACCCTAACCCTAATCCTAACCCTAACCCCTAACCCTAACCCCAACCCCCTAACCCCAACCATAAACCCAACCCCAACCCCCTCTTCTAACCCCAAACCCAAGAGTAACACTTACCCTAAACCTAACCCTAATCTTAACCCCAAACCAAACCCCAACCCCAACCCCAAACCAAACCCCTGACCCCAACCCCAGCCTTAGGCGTAACCCTAAATTTAACACTAACTTTAACCCTAAAACATATCCCAACCTAAGCTCTTTCCCTAACCCCAACCCAAAAATCCTAACCCTATCCCTAACTCTAATCCCTAACCCCCAACCTTAACCCTAACACTATAAATAACCCTAACCCCAACCCCTAACCCTATCCCTACCCCTAACTCTAACCCCTAACCCTAACCGAACTACAATCCCAACCCTATCCCGAAACCCAATCCCAAACCCAACCCCAAACTCAACCTTAACCCAAACCCCAACCCCAACCATAAACCTAACCCCAAACCTAACCCCTAACCCTAACCGTAACCCTAACCCCTAACCCTAACCTTAACACAAACCCCAACACCTAAACCCAACCCCAACCCCAATGCAACCCTAACGCTAAAGCCAACCCCTAATGCTAACCCTAACCCTAAACCCTGACCCCGAACCTGACCCTAACCCTAACCCTAACACTAACCCCTAACGCTAACCCCAAACCCTAACCCTAACCCTAATCCTAATCCTAACCCCTAACCCTAAACCCTAATCCTAACCCTAACCCTAACCCTAACCAAAACCCAAACCCTCAACCCCAACCCTAACCCCTAACCCTAACCCTAACCCTAACCCCAACCCTAACCAAAATCCCTAACCCTAACCCCAACCCTAACCCTAAACCAACGCTAATCCTAACCCAACCCTAACCCCAAACCAAACCCCAACCCTAAACCAAACCTAACCCCAAACCCAACCCCAACACCCAACCCCAACCCCAACCGTAAGCCTCTGCTAACCCTAAACCCAATAGTAATGCTAAACCTAACCCTAAACCAAACCCCAACCCTAAAACCAACCCTATCCCTGAGCCTACGCTAACCCTAACCCCAACCCCTAACCCCAACCCTAACCCTAAATGTCTTTAATCCTGATCCCAAGAGTAACGCTAACTCTAACCCTAACCCCTAACTAAACCCCAAACCTAACTCTAACCCCAACCCAAACCCCAAACCAAACCCCAAACCTAAACCTAACCCCAACCCCAAACCCAACCGCAACCAAACCCCCTAACCCCAACCCTAATGCAAACCCTAACCCCAAACCTCTTCTAACCTTAAACCCAAGAATAACGCCAATGGTAACCCAAACCCTAACCCTAACCCCAAACCAAACCCCAACCCTAACCCTAACCCCTAACCCTTACCCTAACCCTAACACCCAACCCCAACCCCAACAACAACCCTAACCCAACCCCTAACCCTAACCCCTAACCTGAACCCCAACCCCAACCCACACATACCTTTAAACCTACCCCTACCCCTACATCTAACCCTAAACCCAACCCAACCCTACCCCTACCCCTAACGCTAACCCCAACCTCACCCAACCCCAACCCCAACCCCAGGCCCAGCCCAGCCCCAACCGGTAGCCCCAGCCCCATACCCAACCCTAGCACTAACCCCAACCATAACCCTACCCCCAAACTCCTAAACTCTAACCCCAACCCCAACCCTGACCTCAACCCAAAACCCCATCCATAACCCTAACCCCAGCCCCCAGCCCTTATCCTATCCCTTGCTCTAACACTAACCCTAACACTTACCCCTAACCCTAAACCCTAAACCCTAACCCTAACACAACCCCAACCCTATCCCTAACCCCAACCAATGCCCCTACGCCTACCCTCTACGCTTATCCCTAACCCTAACACCTAATCATAAACCTAACACCATCCCTAACCCAAACGCTAACCCTAACCTTAAACCCTAACACTAACCTTAACCCTAACCCAAACCTTACCCATAACCCCAACCCTAACCCAAACCGTAACCCTAACCTTAATCTTAAACCTAACTCGTCCTACCATAACCCTAAACCTACTACTACCCATCTACCTACTTACCCCTAACCCTAACACAACCCTAACCCTAACAGAAATCCTAACCTAACAACCACACCTATCCGTACCCCTATTCCTAACCCTAACCCTAACATTAAACTTAACCCTATCCCTAACCCCTAAACCCTAACCCTAACCCTAACCCTAAACCCAAGAGTAACGCTATCCCTAACCCTAACCCTAAACCCAACCCCTAACCCCAACCCTAACCCTAACCCTATCCCTAAACCCTAACACTAACCCTAACCCCAACCCCCTAAACCCCTAACCCCTAACCCTAACCCCAACCCCAACCCCAAACCTAACCCTAACCCTAACCCTAACCCCCAACCCCAACACCTAACCCTAACCCTAACCCTAACCCCGAACCCTAAACCTAACCCCTAACCCCAACCCTAACCCTAAAAACCCTAACCCTAACCCCAACACTAACCCCAAACCCCTAAACCTAACCCTAACCCTAACCTCAACCCCAACCCCTAACCCTAACCCCTAACCCTAACCCCAAACCCAACCCTAACCCTAACCCTAACCCCTAACCCTAACCCCAACCCTAACCCTAACCCCAACCCCAACCCCAACTAAACCCAAGTAACGCCCTAACCCCAAACCCAACCCCAAAGCCAACAATCCTAACCCAACCAACCATAACCCTAACCCCAACCCCTAACCCAAACCCCAACCATAACCCCAACAATAAACCCAATAGTAACGCTAACCCTCAACCCCAAACCCAACCCCAAAGCCAACACTACCCCTAACCCTAACCATAACCCCTAACCCCAGCCCCAGGCCTAACCCCTAACCCGAATACTGACTCTAACCCAAACATATATCCTAAGCCCAAGCTCTTACCCTAACCCCAACCCTAAACCCCAACCCCAACCCTAACCCCTAATCACTAACCCTAACCCTAACCTCAACCCCAACACTATCCCCAACCCCAACCCCAACCCCAACCCCTAAAACTTAAACCCTAAGCCTAATGCTATCCCAACTGTAACCCTAACCCTAACCCCTTTATTCTAACTCTATCACTAAACCCTAAACCCTAACGCCAACCGTAACACTAAACACTAACCCTAATCCAAATCCTTACAACCCCTAAACCCAAACGTAACCCTAACTCCAAACCATTCCCCTACCCTACCCCAAACCCCAACCGTAACCCCTAACCCAACCCTATCCCTAACCCCTAAACCCTAACAAAGCCTTAACCCAAACCCTAAAACCTAACCCTAAACTCACCCTGATCTTAACGCTAACCCCTAACCCTAACCATAACCCTAACCCCAACCTTAACTGTAACCCCAACCCTATCCTTAACCCTATCCCAAATCCTCACTTCTAACCCTAACCCTAAACCTACTCCTACCCCTAACCCTATCCATACCCCCTAACCCCAACCCAATCCTAAACCCAACCTCAACCCTAACCCTAACTCGTCCAACCCTAACCCTACCACTAATCCTATGACTAACACTAACCCCTAACCCTATCACTAAACTTTATTCCAAAACCCTAAGCCTAACCCAAAACTGTAACCCTTACCTGAACCATATTCCAAACCTAACCCTAACCCCTAACCCTAACCCTAACCCTAACCACAACCAAAACCCTAACCCTAAACATACCCTAACTCTAACCTAACACTAACCCTAACCCTAACCCAACCATAACCCTAACCCTGAACCCCAACCCTAACCCCAACCCCTAACCCTATACCCTAAACCTAACCCCTAACTCTATCCCTAAACCCTAATCCATAACCCTAACCTTAACCCTAACCAAATCCTAATCCTAACCCTAACTATAACCCTAACCCTAACACTAACACTAAACCTAACCCTAACCCCAACCCCAACCCCAACACTAACACTAAACAAAACCCTAACCCTAACTCAAAAACCTAACCCCAACCCTAAACCCAACCCCAAACCCAACCCTAGCTTAGCCCCCAGCCCCACCCCAAGCACTAGCCCCAGGCATAAACCATTCCTTAGGCCTAACCCTACTCCTACCCTTGCCCAACACTAAACCCCAAACTGTAACCCCAAGACGAACCCCAACCCCAACCCAAACCCCAACCCAAACCCAAACACTAACACTAACTGTACCATAACCATAACCCTATCCCTAACCCTACTCTAACCCTAACCCTAAACCAAAACCTCTCTAACCCTAACCCTAACCCCCCTAACCCTAACCCTAACCCTAACCCTTATCGTATCCCTAACCCCAACCACAGTCTTAAACCTAAACCTACCCTAACCCTAAACCTAACCCAAACTTAAACCTAACCCCAACTTTAACCCTAACCCGAACACTAACACTAACCCCAACCATAACCCCAAACCCTAACCCCAAACCTAACCCTAACCCCTCACCCTATCCCTAACCCTAAACCCTAACTCTAACCCTAACCCCTGACCCCAAACCCAACCCTAACCCCAAAACCACCCCAACCCTAACTTTACCCTAATGCTAACCCCAAACCCTAACCGTATCACTAACCTTTACCCAATCCTAACCCTAACCCTAACTCCAATCCATACCCCACACATACCCTTACCCTAACCCCTAAACCCAACCCCAACCCCAGCCCCTAATCCCAACACCAACCGCAAACCCAACACTAAACCCCAACCCCCAACCCTATCCCCAACCCAACCCCAACCCTAATACCTCAAACCTAACCCCAACTTTATTCTAACGCCAACCCCAAACCCAAACCTCTTCTAAACTCAACCCAACAGTGACACTAACCCCAACCCCAACCCCATTACCAAACCCAACCCCAACCCCAACCCTATCCCTAACCGTAACCCTAATCCCTAACCCTTAAACTAACCCCAGCCAGAGCCCCAGCTCCTAGCCCCAGGAATAGCCCCAGCCCTATTCCTAACCCCAGCCCCAACCCCCAACCCCAACCCCTTACACTAACCCAAACACTTACAGTAACCCCAACCCCAAGCCCATGACCTATCCCTAGCCCTTGCCCCAACCCTAACCCTTACCCTAAGCCTAAACACTAAACCCCAAACCCAACCCAAACCTAACCCTAACCCCTAACACTAAATAAAACATCAACCCCTACCCAACACCTACCCTTAACCCTAACACAACCCTAACCCTAACCCTAACACTAACCTTATCCCTTACCTAACTCTATCACTAATCCCTCAACCCCAACCCTAACCCCCCCAACCCTAACACTAACCATAAACCCCAACCCTAACCCCAAACCTAACAGTAATCCCTAACCCTAACCTTAAACCTAAACATAACCCCTAATCTTAACCCTAACCCCAACCCTAAACGTAACAATAACTCGTCTAAACCCAACCCCAACCCTACCTCTACCGCTAACCTTATCCCTACCCCTAACCCTAACCAAACCTAACTCTAACCCCAACTACACACCTAACCTCACCTCTAATCTTAACCCCTAACCCTAAACCCATACCCTTCTTATCCTAAACCCAACAATAATGCTAATCCTAATCCTATCCCTAACCCCAAACTCAACCCCTAAACCTAAACATACCCCAAACCTAAACCTAACCTCAACCCTAACACTAACCCTAACACTAACAATAAATATGACCCTAACCCCAACACTAAACCCCAACCCTAACCCTAACCCCTAACACTAACACTAACCCCAACCCTAACCCCAACCTAACAATAATGTATCCCAAACCATAACCCTAACACTAACCCTAACCCAATCCTAATCCTAAACCTAACTCCAACTCATACCCCTACCCCAACCCCTAACCCCCAACCCCCAACCCCAACACTAACCCTATCCATAAACCCAAATCCCTAACCCTGACTCTAAACTCCAAACACTAACCCCAACCGTAAACCCAAACCCAACCCTAACCCTAAACTTAAACGTAACACTAACCCTATTCTCAAAACTAACCCTAACCCTAACTCATCTAACCCTACCCCTACCCGTAACCCTGTCCCTACCTTTAACCCCAACCCAACCCTAATCCAACCATAACCCCAAATCGTCCAACCACAACACTAAACCCATGCCTAAACCCAAACCTACCCCTAATCCTAACACTAACCCTAACTCTAACCCCAACACTAAACCCTAAACCCTAACCCTCACCCTAACCCCAAACACTAACCCTAACATTAACTATAACCCAAACCTAACCCCAAACCTAACCCTAACTCCCAACGTTAATCCAAACCCCAACCGCAAGCCCAACCCTAATCCTAACCATTCCCTAACCCCAACCTAACCCCAATCCCAAGCCTATTCTAACCCTAACCCTAAACCTAAACCTCTTCTAACCCCAACCCTAACAGTAATGCTAATCCTAATCCTATCTCTAACCCCAACTCCAACCCCAAACCCAAACCTTCACTAAGCCTAAACCTAAACCCAACCGTAAACCCAACCCCCAATCCCAACACCAACACCAACCCCCACCCCTAACCATAACTCCAAAACTTAACCCCTAACCCCTGACCCCAAACCCTAACCCCAACCCCACACCTAGTCTAGCCCCAGCCCCACCCCCTAGCACCAGCCCCAGGCCTAACCCCATCCCTAGGTCTAACCCTACCCCCACCCCAAACCCCAACCCCAAATCCCCAAACCCCAACCCCAGAACCAACCCCCAACCCTAACCCAAACTTAACCCAAAACCCAAACCGAACCGTAACCCATACACCTACCCTTACCCCTACCCCCTACCCCTAACCCTAACAAAACCCTAACTCAAACCCTAATGCTAACCCTAACACTAACCCTAACCCCAACACTAACCCCAAATCTAATTCCAACCCTAACCAAACCTCAACCTTAACACTAGCACTAACACTAACACAAACACTATCCCTAACTGTAACCTCAAACCCAAAACCTAACACTAATCCTAACTGCAAAAACCAACCCCAACCTAACCCCCAAACCCTAATCCTAACCCTAACCGTAGCCCTGCCCCAGCCATAAACCCAGAACTAGCCCCTAGACTTAACCCTATCCTTAGGCCTAAACCTACCCCTACCCTTAACCCTAACACTAAACCCCAAACCTTAAACCCTAACCATAAACCCTAAACCTTAAACCCCAACCCCAAAACCAACCCCAACCCTAACCCCAACCCAACCCTAACCCAAAACCTAATCCTAACCCAAACCCTAACCCCAAACCTAAAAGTAACACTTTCCCTAATCCTAACCCTACGTTAACCCTAAACCAAACACTAACCCCAAGCGTAACCCCCTAACCCCAACACCTAACTCTAACCCCAACCCTAACCCTAAACCTAAGAGTAACACTTACCCTAACCCCTAACATTAACCTTAACCCTAAACCAAATCTCAACCCTAACCCTAACCCCCACCCCTAACCCCAAATCTCTTCAACCCTAAACCCAAGAGTAACGCTAACCCTAACCCTAAACCCATCACCAACCGTAACCCTGACCCCTACCCCAAACCTAACCCCAACTCTAATCCCAACCCCTAACCCCTAACCCCAACCCCATACCCCAAACCTAACCCCTAAACCAAACAATAAACCTAATAGTAATGCTAAACTTAACCCCAAACCTAACCAGAATACCAACCCTAACCTTATCCTACCCCATACCTAACCCTAGCCCCAGGCCTAACCCTAACCCCAACCTTAACTCTAACCCTAACACATATCCTAAGCCCAAAATCTTTCCCAACCCTAACCCCAAAACCTAACCCCTAACCCTTATCCTCATCCCTAACCCTAACCTACGCCTAACACTATCCCTAACTCTAACCCCAACCCTAACCCCTCACCCTATCTCTACACTTAACTCTAACACTAAACATAACACTAAACACTAACCCCAACCCCAGCCCCAACCCTAGCCCAAACCGTAGCGCAAGCACTAGCCCTAGTCCTAAACCTATCCCTAGCCCGAACCATAAACTTAACCGTAACTCTAAACTAAACCTAAACCAACCCTAACCCTAACTGTAACCCAACACTAACTATAACCCCAAACCCAAGGCTCATTTCAACTCCAATCCTAACCCTATCCCTAACCCCTACCCAAACACTAACCCCAATCCCAACCCTAAACCCAACCACAATCCCAACCCTAACCCCAACCCAAATTCCAACACTAACCTCAACCTCAACACTAAACCCAACCCCAACCTTAACCCTAACCCTGACCCCTAACGATAACCCCCAAACACTAACCCTAACACTAACCCCCTAACCCAAAACCTAACACTAACCCCTAACCCCTAACCCTAACCCCTAACCCTAACCCTAACCCCAACTCTAATACGAACCCCAACCCCAACCCCAACCCTAACCCCAACACTAACCCTAAACTAATCCTAACACGAACCCCAACCCCAACCCCTAACACTAACCCTAAACTAACCCCAACACGAACCCCAACACTAACTGTAACCCAACACTAACCCTAATCCCAACCCCAACGCTAATTATTAACCCAATCCTAACCCTAACCCTAACCCCAACCCTCACCCTAACCCCAAACCGAAACCCAAACCCAACCACAATCACAACCCTAACCCAACCCCAGTCCAAACCCTCCCAACACCTCAACCTCAACCCAACACTAACCCCAAACTTAGCCCTTATCCCAACCCCTAACGCTAAACCCTGACCCTATTCCTAACACTGACCCTAACACCCAATCCCAAACCTAACGCTAACCCTAATGCTAATGGTAACCCTAACACTAACCCTAACACTTACCCTGACCCTACCCCGACCCTGACCCCTAAACCCAAACCTAACCCTAACCCTAACCCCTAACCCCAACCCTAACCCTAACCCTAACCCAACCATAAACCAAACCCAAACCCTAACCCTAACCCTAAATGTAATCCCACACAAACTCTAACCCCAAACCCAAGGCTAACTTAAACCCCAATCCTAACCCTAACCCTAACCCAACCCTAACCCCTAACCCAACACTAACCCCAACCCAAGTCCCAACACTAACCTCAACCTCAACCCTAACCAACCCCAACCTTAACAGTAACCCTAATATTAACGATAACCCCTAACATGAACCCTAAACCTAACCCGAACCCTAACCCTAACCCCAAACCTCAACCCCTAACCCACCCCTAACCCCTAAACCTAACCCTAACCCAACCCTAACCCTAATCCTAAACCTAACCCTAACCCTAATCCCAACCCGAAACCTAAACCTAACCCTAACCCGAACCCCAACCCCAACCCGAAACCCAACCCCTAACCCTAACCTAACACGAACCTTAACCCCTAACCCCTAACCTCAACACTAACCCTAAACCAACCCCAACACGAACCCTAACCCCTAACCCGAACCCAACCCTAACCCCTAACCCTAACCCTAACCCCTAACCCGAACCCCAATAACCCTAACCCTAACCCCAACACTAACCCTAAACTAACCCTAACACGAACCCTAACCCTAACCCCAACAATAACCCTAAACTAACCCTAACACGAACCCAACCCTAACTGTAACCCAACACTAACCCTAACACCAACCCCAACGCTAACTTTAAACCCAATCCTAAACCTAACTCTAACCCCAACCTCACCCTAACTCCAAACCGAATCCTAAACCCAATCACAATCACTACCCTAACCCCAACCCCTGTCCCAACCCTAACCTCAACCTCAACCCAACACTAACCCCAAACTTTGCCCTAATCCTAACACTAATGCTAAACCCTAACCCTATTCCCAACACTGACCCTAACCCCTAACCCTAAACCTAACGGTAACCCCAATGCTAATGGTAACCCCAACACTAATCCCAAAAATTACCCCTGAGCCTGACCCTGACCCCTACCCTAAACCCAAACCTAACCCTAACAGTAACCCCAACCCCAACGCTAACCCTAAACACTGACACTAACCCCAACCATAAACCATACCCCAACTCCCAAACCCTAACCCCTTACCTAACCATAACCCCTAACCCTTATCCTAACCCTAAACCTTTCTAACCCTAAACCCAAGAGTAACGCTAACCCCATCACTAACCCTAACCCTAAACCAAACCCCAACCCCAATCCTAACCCTAAACCAAACCCCAACCCTAAGCCTAACCCCAACACTAACCCTATCCCCAACCCCAACCGTAACCCCAAACCTCTTCTACCCTAAACCTAAGAGCAACGCTAAACCTAAACCCAACCCTAACCCCCCCTAACCCAAACCCTAAACCAAACCCCAAACATAACCCCTAACCCTAACCCTAAACCAAACCCCAAAACTAACCCTAACACTATCCCTAACCAACACCACTAACCCTAAACCTATCCCTAACCCTAACCCGAACCCCAAACCTTCCTAACCATAAACCCAAGAGTAACGCTAATCCTAACCCAAACCTTAACCCTAAACCAAGAGTAACACTTACCCTAATCCTAACCCCACGTTAACCCCAAACCAAACCCCCAACCATAAGCGTAACCCCTAACCCGAACACCTAACCCCAACCCCAACCCCAACCCCTAAACCCAAGAGTAACACTTACCCTAACCCCAACATTAACCTTAACCCCAAACCAAATCCCAACCCTAACCCCAACCCCTACCCCAACCCCAAATCTCTTCTAACCCCAAACCCAAGAGTAACGCTAACCCCTAACCCTAACCCCAAACCTATCCCCAACCCTAACCCCTGACCCCTACCCCAACCCCAACCCCAACCCTAATCCCAACCCCCAACACTAACCCTAACCCCATACCCCAAACCCAACCCCTAAACCAAACAATAAACCTAATAGTAATGCTAAACTTAACCCTAATCCCAACCAGAACACCAACCCCACCCTTACCCTACCCTATCCCTAACCCCAGCCCCAACCCTAACCCTAACCCTAATCTTAACTCTAACCCCAACACACATCCTAAGCCCAAAATCTTCCCCAACCCTAACCCCAAAACCCAACCCTAACCCCTAATCCTCATCCCTAACCCTAACCTTACCTCTAACACTATCCCCAACCCTAACCCCAACCCCAACCCCTCACCCTATCCCTACATTTAACTCTAACACTAAACATAACACTAAACACAAACCCCAACCATAGCCCCAACCCTAGCCCAAACCCTAGAGAAGCACTAGCCCTAGTCCCAAACCTATCCCTAGCCCGAAACATAAACTTAAACCTAACTCTAAACTAAACCTAACACCAACCCCAACCATAATTGTAACCCAACACTAACTCTACCCCAACCCCAAGGCTCATTTCAACTCCAATCCTAACCCTAACCCTAACCCCAGCCCTAACCCTAACCCCAACCCCAACCCTGAACCCAACCACAATCCCAACCCCAACCCCAACCCAAATCCCAACACTAACCTCAACCTCAACCCCAAACCCAACCCCCAACCTTAACCCTAACCCTGACCCAAACGATAACCCCTAATGCTAACCCTAACCCCAACCCCTTACCCTAATCCTAACACTAACCATAACCCCTAACCCCAAACCTAACCAGCACCCTAACCCTAAACCTAACCATAAACCCTAACCCAACCCCTAACCCTAACACTAACCCCAACCCCCAACCCAAAACCTAACACTAACCCTAACCCCTAACCCTAACCCCTAACCCCTAACCCTAAACCCAACCCTAAACCCAAACCCAACCCCTAACCCTAACCCTAACCCCTAACCCTAACCCTAATCCTAACCCCTAACCCGAACCCCAACCCAAATCCCTAACCCCAACCCCAACCCACCCCTAACTCGAAACCCAACCCCAAGCCAACCCTAACACTAATCCTAAACCTAACCCTAACCCTAATCCTAACTCGAACCCGAAACCCTAACCCTAACCCGAACCCCAACCCTAACCAGAACACTAAACCTAAACCCTAAACCTAACACGAAGCTTAACCCCTAACCCTAACCTTAACACTAACCCTAAACTAACCCGAACACGAACCCTAAACCTAACCCGAACCCCAACCCTAACCCGAACCCTAACCCTAACCCTAACCCTAACGCTAACTCTAACCCTAACAGTAACCCCAAACTAACCCTAACACGAACCCTAACCCCAACCCCAACACTAACCCTAAACTAACCCGAACACGAACCCTAACCCTAACTGTAACCCAACACTAACCCTAACCCCAACCCCAACGCTAACTTAAAACCCAATCCTAAACCTAACTCTAACCCCAACCCTCACCCTAACCCCAAACCGAAACCCAAACCCAACCACAATCACAACCCTAACCCCAACCCCAGTCCCAACCCTTACCTCAACCTCAAACCAACAGCAACCCCAAACTTAGCCCTAATCCTAACCCTAATGCTAAACCCTAACCCTATTGATAACACTGACCCTAACACCCAAACCCTAAACCTAATGCTAACCCTAATGCTAATGGTAACCCTAACACCAACCCCAGCAACACCCTGACCTGACCCTGACCCTGACCCTAAACCTAAACCCCAACCCTAACCCTAACCATAAACCAAACCCCAACCCTAACCCTAACCCCAACTGTAAACCAACACTAACTCTAACCCCCGAACCCAAGGCTAATTTCAACCCCAATCCTAACCCTAACCCCAACCCTAACCCAACCCTAACCCTAACCCAAAACTAACCCCAACCCAAGTCCCAACACTAACCTCAACCTCAACCCTAAACCCAACCCCAACCTTAACAGTAACCCTAATCCTAACGATAACCCCTAACACTAACCCTAACCCCAACCCCTAACCCTAATCCTAACACTAACCCTAACCCCAAACCCTAAACCTAACCCTAACCCCAACCCTAACCCCAACCCTAACCCCTAACCCTAACCCTAACCCCTAACCCTAACCCTAACCCCTAACCCCAACCCCAACCCAACACTAACCTCAACCTCAACCCTAAACCCAACCCCAACCTTAACGTAACCCTAATCTTAACGATAACCCAACACTAACCCTAACCCTAACCCCTAACCCTAATCCTAACACTAACCCCAACCCCTAACCCAAACCTAACCCTAACCCCAACCCTAACCCTAAACCCAAACCCTAACCCTAACCCCAACCCCTAACCCCAACCCTAACCCTAACCCCAACCCCTAACCCAAACCCCTAACCCTAACCCGAACCCTAACCCTAACCCCCCCCTAACCCTAAACCTAAACCTAACCCAACCCTAACCCTAATCCTAAACCTAACCCTAACCCTTATCCTAACCCGAACCCTAAACCCAACCCAAACCCGAACCCCAACCCCAACCCAAAACCCAACCCCTAACCCCCAAACCTATCACGAAACTTAACCTTAACCCTAACCTTAACACTAACCCCAAACTAACCCCTAACACCAACCCTAACCCTAACCCGAACCCCTAACCCTAACCCGAACCCCAACCCTAACCCTAATATGAACCCTAACCCTAACCCCAACTCTAACCCTAACACTAACCCTAAACTAACCCTAACACGAACAATAACCCTAACCCGAACACTAACCCTAACCCTAAACCTATCACGAACCCTACTCCTTACCCTAACCTTAACACTAACCCTAAACTAACCCTAACACGAACCCTAACCCTAACCCGAACTCTAACCCCAACCCAAACCCCAACCCTAACCCTAATACGAACCCTAACCCTAACCCTAACCCCAACACTAACCCCAAACTAACCCTAACACGAACCCCAACACTAACCCTAACACTAGCCGTAAACCAACCCTAACACGAACCCCAACCCTAACTGTAACCCAACACTAACCCTAACCCCAACCCCCAACGCTAACTTTAAACCCAATCCTAACCCTAACTCTAACCCCAACCTCACCCCTAACCCCAAACCGAAACCTAAACCCAACCACAATCACAACCCCAACCCCAAGCCCTGTCCCAACCCCTAACCTCAACCTCAACCCAACACCAACCCCAAACTTAGCCCCAATGCTAACCCTAATGCTAAACCCCAACCCTAACCCCAACACTGACCCTAACCCCTAACCCCAACCCTAACCCTAAAACCTAAACCTAACCCCTAACGCTAATGGTAACCCCAACACTAACCCCAACAATTACCCTGACCCTGACCCTGACCCTGACCCCAAACCCAAACCCAAACCCTAACTGTAACCCCAACCCCAACGCTAACCCCAAACACTAACACTAACCCCAACCATAAACCAAACCCTAACCCCAAACCTAACCCCAACCTTAACCCTAACCCCCAAACCTTACCCCAACCCCAAACCTTTCTCACCCTAAACCCAAGAGTAACGCTAACCCTAACACTAACCCTAACCCTAAACCAAACCCCAACCCTAATCCTAACCCTAAACCAAACCCCAACCCTAAGCCTAACCCTAACACTAACCCTATCCTCTAACCCCAACCGTAACCCCAAACCTCTTCTTACCCTAAACCCAAGAGTAACGCTAACCCTAAACCCCCTAACCCTAAACCTAAACCAAACCCTAAACATAACCCTAACCCCAACATTCACCATAACACTAAGCCCTATCCCTAACCCTAACCCTCAACCTCTTCTAAACCCTAAACCTAACCCTAACCCCTAACCCTAAACCAAACCCTAAACCTAACCCAGCCCTAAACCAAACCCCAAAACTAACCCCTAACACTATCCCTAACCAACACCACTAACCCTAAACCTATCCCTAACCCTAACCCGAACCCCAAACATCTTCTAACCATAAACCCAAGAGTAACGCTATCCTAACCCAAACCTAAACCCTAAACCCAAGAGTAACACTTACCCTAATCCTAACCCCACGTTAACCCTAAACCAAACCCCAACCCTAAGCGTAACCCCCAACCCCTAACACCTAACTCCAACCCCAACCATAACCCCAAACTAAGAGTAACACTTACCCTAACCCCAACATTAACCTTAACCCTAAACCAAATCTAACCCCAACTCTAAACCCTACCCTAACCCTAAATCTCTAACCCTAAACCCAAGAGTAACGCTAACCCCAACCCTAACCCTAAACCTATCCCCAACACTAACCCTAACCCCTACCCCAACCCTAACCCTAACCCTAATCCCAACCCCCAACACTAACCCTACCCTATACCCCAAACCTAACCCTAAACCAAACAATAAACCTAATAGTAATGCTAACCTTAAACCTAAACCTAAACAGAACACCAACCCTACCCTTACCCTACCCTATCCCTAACCCTAGCCCTAGGCCTAACCCCTAACCCCAACACTAAATCTAACCCTAACACATATCCTAAACCCAAATTCTTCCCCAACCCCAACCCCAAAACCTAACCCTAACCCTAACCCTCATCCCTAACCCTAACCTTACCTCAACACTATCCCTAACACTAACCCCAACCCCAATCCCTCACCCTATCCCTACACTTAACTCTAACCCTAAACATAACACCAAATAGTAACCTTAACCCCAACCCTAACCTTAGCCCAATCCCTAGCGCAAGCACTAGCTCTAGTCCTAAACCTATCCCTAGCTCGAACCATAAACTTAACACTAATGCTAAACTAACCCTAACACCAACCCTAACCCCAACTGTAACCCAACACTAACCCTAACCCCAACCCCAAGGCTAATTTCAACCCCAATCCTAACCCTATCCCTAACCCCAGCCCTAACCCCTAACCCTAACCCCCAATCCTAAACCCAACCACAATCCCAACCCTAACCCCAACCCCAATCCCAACACTAACTCCAACCCTCAACCCTAAACCCAACCCCAACCTTAACCATAACCCTGACCCTAACGATAACCCCTAACACTAACCCTAACCCCTAACCCCTATCCCTAATCCTAACACTAACCCTAACCCCTAACCCCAAACCTAACCCGAACCCCAACCCTAAACCCAACCATAAACCCTAACCTAACCCCTAACCCTAACATTAACCCTAACCCCTAACCCAAAACCTAACCATAACCCTAACCCCTAACCCTAACCCCAACCCTAACCCACCCCAACCCTAACCCCTAAACCACCCCTAACCCTAACACTAACCCTAACACTAACCCGAACCACAACCCTAACCCTAACCCGAACCCTAACCCCAACCCGAACCCCAACACGAACCCTAATCCTAACACTAACCCCAAACCCTAACCCTAAACCTAACCCTAACCCTAACCCTAAACCCTAACCCTTACACTAACCATAACCCCAACCACTAACCCCAAACCTAACCCTAACTCTATCCCCCGAACCCTAACCCTAACCCTAACCCTATCCCTAACCCTAACCAACCCCTAACACTAAACCTAACCCTAACCCACCCCTAACCCTTATCCTAACCCTAACCCTAACACGAACACGAAACCTGACCCTAACCCTAACCCGAACCCGAACCCGAACCCTAACCCTAACCCGAACCCCAACCCTAATCCTAATACGAACTCTAACCCCAACCCCAACTCTAACCCCAACACTAACCCCAAACTAACCCTAACACGAACCCCAACCCTAACCCTAACACTAACCCTAAACTAACCCTAATACGAACCCCAACCCTTACTGTAACCCAACACTAACCCTAACCCCAACCCCAAGCTAACTTTAACCCCAATCCTAACCCCTAACTCTAACCCCAACCCTCACCCTAACCCCCAACCCAAACCTAAAACCAAACACAATCCCAACCCTAACCCCAACCCCAGTCCGAACCGAAACCTCAACCTCAACCCAACACCAACCCCAAACTTAGCCCTAAACATAACCCCAATGCTAAACCCTAAACCTATTCCTAACACTGACCCTAACCCCTAACCCTAAACCTAACGCTAACCCTAACGCTAATGGTAACCCTAACGCTAATCCTAACAATTACCCTGACCCTGACCCAAAACCCAAACCTAACCCTAACAGTAACCCCAACCCTAATGCAAACCCTAAACACTAACACTAACCCTAACCATAAACCAAACCCTAACCCTAAATGTAACCCTTACCTAACCATAACCCCTAACCCCACTCCCTAACCCTAAACCTTTCTAACCCTAAACTTAAGAGTAACGCTAACCCCAACACTAACCCTAACCCTAAACCAAACCCTAACCCTAAACCTAACCCCAAATCAAACCCCAAGCCTAAGCCCAAACCCAACACCAACCGTAACCCCTAACCCCAACCGTAACCCCAAACCCCTTCTTACCCTAAACCCAAGAGTAACGCTAACCCCAAACCTAACCCTCACCCGAACCCTAAACCAAACCCCAAACATAACCCCAACCCCAACACTCACCATAACCCCAAGCCCTATCCCTAACCCTAATCCTCAACCTCTTCTAACCCTAAACCCAAGAGTAACGCTACCCCCAAACCCAACACTAACCCTAACCCCAAACCAAACCCCAAACTTAACCCTAACCCCAAACCAAACCCCAAAACTAAACCTAACATTATCCCTAACCAACACCACTAACCCAAAACCTATCCCTAACCATAACCCGAACCCCAAACCCCTTCTAACCATAAACCCAAGAGTAACGCTAATCCCAACCCAAACCCTAACACTAAACCTAAGAGTAACACTTACTCTAACCCTAACCCTAATTTAACCCCAAACCAAACCCTCAACCCCAACCGTAACCCCCAACCCCAACACCCAACCCCAACCCCAACCCTAACCCCTAAACCTAAAAGCAAAACTTAACCTAACCCTAACATTAACCTTAACCCCAAACCAAATCCCAACCCCAACCCGAACCCCTACCCCAACCCCAAATCTCTTCTAACCCTAAACCCAAGAGTAACGCTAACCCCAACCCCAAACCCAAACCTATCCCCAACTCTTATTCTAACCCCTACCCCAACGCTAACCCCAACCCCTACCCCAACCCCTAACCCCAACCCCAACCCTATACCCTTAACCCAACCCTAAACCAAACAATAAACCCAATAGTAATGCTAACCTTAACCAGAACACCAACCCTACCCTCACTCTACCCCATCCCTAACCCCAGCCCCAGGCCCAACTCTAACTTTAACTCTAACTATAACCCCAACACATATCCTAAGGCTAAAAATTTCCCCAACCCCAACCCCAAAACCCAACACTAACCCTAACCTCATCCCTAACCCTAACCTTAACTCTAACACTATCCCTAACCCCAACACTAACACTAACTCCTCACCCTATCCAGACACTTAACTCTAACCCCAAACATAACACTTAACTCTAACCCCAAACCTAGCCCCAACCCCAGCCCAATCCCTAGCGCTAGCACTAGCCCTAGTCCTAAACCTATCCCTAGCCCGAACCATAAACCTAACACTAACGCCAAACTAACCCTAACACCAACCCTAACCCCAACTGTAACCCAACACTAACTCCCTAACCCCAACCCCAAGGCTAATTTCACCCCAGTCCTAACCCCAAACTTAACCCCAACCCTAACCCCAACCCCAACCCCCAACCCCAACCCCTAACCCTAAACCCAACCCCCAACCCTAACCTCCCCTAACCCCTAACCCTAACCCACCCCTAAACCTAACCCTAACCCTAACCCTAACCCGAACTCGAACCCGAACCCGAACCCGAACCCCAAACCTAACAAGAACACTAACCCTAACCCTAACCCCAACACTAACCCTAAACTAACCCTAACCCTAAACCTAAACCTAACACGAACTGGAACCCTAACCCTAAACCGAACCCCAACCCCTAACCCTAACCCTAAACCTAACTCTTACTCTAACCCTAACCCACCCCTAACCCTCAACCCAACCCTAACCCACCCCTAACCCCAACCCCTAACCCTATCCCGAAACTGAAGCCTAAACCCAACCCGAACCCTAAGCCTAACCCCTAACCATAACACTAACACGAACCCTAACCCCAACACTAACCCTAACACTAAACCTAAACTAACCCTAACACGAGCCCTAACCCCTAGCCAACCCTAACCCTAACCCCAACCCCAACCCTAACACTAACACTAAACTAAACCTAACACGAACCCTAACCCTAACTCTAACACTAACCCTAAACCAACCCTAACACGAACCCCAAACTAACCCCAACACGAACCCCAACCCCAACTGTAACCCAACACTAACGCTAACCCCAACCCCAACGCTAATCTCAACACCAAACCTACCCTAACTCTAACCCCAAAACTCACCCGAATCAAAACCCAACCCTAAACCCAACCACAATCCCAATCCTAACCCCAACCCCAGTCCCAACCCTAACCTCAACCTCAACCCTACCCCAACCCCAACCTTAGCCCTAAACATAACCCCAACGCTAAACCCTAACCCTATTCCTAACACTAACCATAACCCCTAACCCCAAACCTAACGCTAACCCTAACGCTAATGGTAACCCCTAACAATAACCCCAACAATTACCCTGACCCGGACCCTGACCCCAAACATAAACCTAACCCTAACAGTAACCCTAACCCTAACGCTAACCCCAAACACTAACACTAACCCTAACCCTAAACCAAACCCAACCCTAAACCTAATCCTTACCTTAACCCCAACACCTAACCCTAATCGAAACCCAAACCTTTCTAACCCTAAACCCAAGAGTAACACTAACCCCAACACTAACCCTAACCCTAAAACAAGCCCCAACCCTAATCCTAACCCTAAACCAAACCCCAACCCTAAGCCTAACCCCAAGACTTACCCTAACCCGTAACCCCAACCCGTAAACCCAAACCTTTCTTACCCTAAACCAAGAGTAACGCTAACCCTAAACCTAACCCCAATCCTAAACCCAAACCAAACCCCAAACATAACCCTAACCCCAACACTAAACCTAACCCTAAGCCCTATCCCTAACCCTAAACCTAAACCTCTTGTAACCCTAAACCTAAGAGTAATGCTAACCCCAAACCCAACCCCTAACCCCTAACCCTAAACGAAACCCCAAGCTTAACCCCAACCCTAACCCTAATCCAAACCCTAAAAACTAACCCCAACACTATCCCTAACCAACACCCCTAACCCTAAACCTATCCCTAACCCTAACCCGAACCATAAACCTCTTCTAACCATAAACATAAGAGTATCACTAACCCTAACAATAACCCCAACCCTAAACCAAACCCAACCCTAACCCTAACACCTAACCCTAACCACTAACTCTAACCCCAACCCCAACCCCTAACCCCAAAACCTTAGAGTAACACTTACCCTAACCCTAATCCTAACCCTAACCCTAAAAGCAACCCCAACCATAACCCCTAACCCTAACCCCAAATCTCTTCTAACCCAAACCCAAGAGTAACGCAAACCCTAACCCCAACCCCAAACCTATCCCCAACACTAACCCTAACCCCTACCCCAACCCTAATCCTAACCCTAATCCTAACCCCCACCCCAAACCCCAAACCTAAGGCTAAACCAAACAATAAACCTAATAGTAATGCTAACCCTAAACTTAAACCTATCCCCAACACCAACCCTACCCTAACCCCTAACCCTAGCCCCAGGCCTTGCTCTAATCCTAACCCTAACTATAACCCTAACACATATCCTAAGCCTGAACTCTTCCCTATCCCTAACCCCAAAACCTAACCCTAACCCCTAACCCTCATCCCTAACACTAACCCTAACCCATAACCCCAAACCTAACCCTAACCCTACTCTAATCCCTACCCACCCCTAAACCTAACCTTAACCCTAACCCACCAATAAACCTAACCCTAACCCTAACCCACCCCTAAACCTAACCCTAACCCTAACCCTAAACCTAACCCGAACTCGAACCCCAACCCCAACCCAAACCCTAACCCCAACCCGAACCCTAACCCCAACCCTAATCCCAAACCTAACCCGAACTCAAACCCTAGTCCTAACCCCAACCCCAACCCTAACACGAACCCCAACCCTAACCCTAACCCTAACACCAAACCCAAACTAACCCTAACCCTAACCCCAAACCCAACCTGAACTCGAACCCCAACCCTAACCCAAACTCTAACCCCCAACCCTAACCCTACCCTTACCCTTACCCTAAACCTAACCCACCCCTAGCCATAAACCTAACCCTAACCCTCCCTAAACCTAACCCCTAACCCGAACCCGCACCCGAACCCTAACCTTAACCCTAACACTAAATAAAACCCGAACCCCAACCCCAACCCTAACCCTAACACGAACCCTAACCCTAAACCTAACCATAAACCTAACCCTAATGCTAAACCCTAACCCTATTCCTTACACTGACCC
>CAKJTW010000592.1:0-37399 GCA_917880005.1 Nanger dama | reverse complement strand
CCCAATTTATAAATGTGCACAAGTGCTATGCGTTAAATTATTTTTATGCACACCATTCTAATAGAAAAGTTATGCAATAGAGATATTATTTCCAACTTACAAACAAGAAAACTAAAGCTGAAAGCTCAAGTAACTAACTTGAGATCACACATATGGTAGGTGGCATAGTAAAAATCACATTGCTTATCTATCTGGCTAAGTAATCTATAGTATTTGGAATCTGCCACACCATCTACATTTGTGATACTCAGTAAATGTGTGTTAGCAAAAGTATATTCTAAAAGTACTGGGAACTTACTTTGCAGTTATTCTTCCTAATAGCACCAAAACATGCAACATCTGGTGAATGGATAAATGAAATGTAATTCATTTGCCAGTGAATTGCTATTCACCAATATAAGTGAATACTAATGTATGCTACAAGATAAATAACTTTTAAAATTATGTTAAGGAATAATAGCCAGACACAAGATTGCATATTGAATGATTTCATGTATATGAAATATTCAAGAAAGGAATTTATAAAATTATAAATGTGGTCAGTGGTTGCTGAGGGGCCAAGCATGGAAATAAAGAACAACTATAATTGGGGATGAAGGATAATTTACTAAAAATTATTAAACTGGAAATTCAAAACAGATGAATTTTAGGGAATTTCACTTATACTTCAATAGAGTTGCTTAAAAATAAATAAGAATTTTGTTCTGTCTTATCTGTTACAGTCCAGGAAGAATGTTAGTTTAATTCAACATGCACATATTTATTTAAACAGTGATTTGGGGCCCACAATTTCCCTAGGACCTTTGAAAATTATAAAAGCAGCATTATCTGTGAGCTCAATATGTAGTTGGAAAAGTAAAATGCATCCAGAAAAATTTATTAGTACAGGATAGCATTAATTAAGACTGTTCAGAATCTAAATCTACTTCTTAGAATCTGGTACTGCAGATTGACTGCAAAATCTTCTTCCCAGTGAACAACTGAAATAAGCAAAGGAAACAGCATGGTTGTTGTTCAGTCGCTAAGTCAACTGTTTGTGACCCCAAGCACACTAGTGTCCTCTGTCCTCCACTATGCCCTGGAGTTTCCTCATATTCATGTCCGTTGACTCAGTGATGCTATCTAACCACCTCATCTCATCTCACCTAAATAGTATGGGGTAGGTGCAAAAATCAGAGCAGTGCCTTCCACCTGTGTGCTCAGTCGCTCAGTCGTGTCTGTCTCTTGACCCCATGGACTGTAGCCTGCCAGGCTTCTCTGTCTGTGGGGATTCTGCAGGCAAGAATACTGGAGAAGCTTGCCATGCGCTCCTCCAGGGGATCTTCCCAACTCAGAGGTCGAACCCAGGTCTCCCGCATTTCAGGTAGATTCTTCACTGTCTGAGCCACCAGGGAAGCTCATGACTACTGAAACTTAAGTCGTGTTCTGAAAGAGAAACAGGATTGGAAGGTCTCAACGGCTAGCTCTGACTTACCTTCCTAAGAAAAGAGATGCAGCTACGGTTAATAAAGGAATATCTGAAAAGTCTCATTAGCAGTGTGTGTTAGTCACTCAGTCATGCCCAACTCTTTGTGACCCCATGGACTGCAGTCCACCAGGCTCCTCTGTCCATGAGATTTTCCAGGCAAGGATACTGGAGGATACTGGGTTGCCATTTCCTTCTCCAGGGGATCTTCCCAACCCAGGGATCGAACCCAGGTCTCCTGCACTGCAGGCAGATTCTTTACTGACTGAGCTACAAAGGAAGCTAATGTCTCCTATTTAGAAGTATAAATGTATGTTTGGGGAGGGGATGTGAGACTAACAATAGTGTAATGTATTGTTAGTTGCTCAGTTGTGTCTCTTTGCAACCCATTGACTGAAGCCCACCAGGCTTTACTGTAATTGAGATTTTGGGTTACCATGCTCTCCTCCATGGATCAAATCCATGTCTAAACCCTGACTCAGGCGTTGAACCCCCTGTCTCTTACATCTCCTGCATTGGCAGGCCAGTTGTTTAAAACAACCAGCTAGTGCTACCTGTGAAGCCCTGACACACAGAAGTCACTACAGATCGATTTCCTTTTTCTTTTCTCCAGATGACAGCAATCAGCCCACTAGAGGAAAGGACTGTGAGGACATGACCACCCCATTCAGAAAACTCATTTCCTCTGGAGCTTATTTCTGATGAGACTACTAATCCCTTGATAAATTTACCCACACATTGGAGGGTCTGTGTCCAAACCGGGAAGTGTAGGGCTCCAACAGCAGGAAACATTCCTTCAACTAATATGGCAGAATCTTGAAATCTAAAGCTATCATAATTATCTGAAATAGAGGCCAAGCCAGTTGACCATTAGATAAATTAAATCAATCTGCCTGAAGTGGCTTGCAAGGTAAAAATGTTGACAATTCCCAATTAACAAATCAAAATTAGTCCAATTTAATCTTTTATTTTAGAATTTGAGTAGCGTGAACTCTAGAAATACCTTTATCTTTTGCACTACAGACACATATATATTAGCTTCCCAGGTGGCTCACTGGTAAAGAATCTACCTGCAAAGCAGGAGACACGAGTTTGATCACTGGGTCAGGGAGATACTGTGGAGAAGGAAATGGCAACCCACTCCACTATTCTTGTCTAGGAAATCCTGTGGATAGCAGAGCCTGGCAAGCTACAGTCCACCAGGTCACAAAGATGTCAGACATGATTTAGCAACTAAACAACAATATACATTGCTGAACCATCCCTGGGCCCACTTGCTCATGTAGGTTACAGTGAAGCAAAATGCAATGTTTATCAAGCAAGTAGTCCATGTAGCCAGGACTCAAAATCCTAGAATTCCCAGATGGCTACGGGGGAAAAGTTTTAAAGATAAGGTGAGGGAAGGGAGTTGTGGGTTTTATAATCAGCTTGTAGATATTCTTCTGACTCATTGTTGGTGAGTTAATCAGGAGTCAACACAATTAACCTTTTGTTTCCAACCAGTCTGCAGTCTGGTGCTTCCATAGTACCTGAGACAATAAACATCCACCTGAAGTTCAGGAGCCCCAGGTTTGATCCCTGGAGAAGGAAGATCGCCTGGAGAAGGAAATGGCAGCCCACTCCAGTATTCTTGCCTGGAGAATTCCACAGAAAGAGGACCCTGGCAGCTACAGCTCATGAGATTGCAGAGTTGGACACGACTGAGAGACTAACACACAGTCTGAGGTCTGAGGTCTAGTGCCTGTGAGCACATACAGGTAACTTCTTCCACTTGGTAGGGATTTCAGATTCTGCAAAACAGCTCAAAGGACTTGGCTCAGAATGTTATGTGTAGTCCTTGAGGGGGATCTGAAGGCCCTTGACTTTGTTTAATGGCTAAACAATTGGAGAAGACTCTTGAGAGTCTCTTGGACAAAAGGAGATCAAACCAGTCAATCCTAAAGGAAGTCAGTCCTGAATATTCATTGGAAGGACCTATGCTGAAGCTGAAGCTCCAATACTTTGGCCACCTGATGTGAAGAACTGACTCATTGCAAAACACTCTGATGCTGGGAAAGATTGAAGGCAGGAAGAGGGAGGATGACAGAGGATGAGATGGTTGCATGGCATTACCAACTCGATGAACATGAGTTTGAGCAAGCTCTGGGAGTTGGTGATGGACAGGGAAGCCAGGCGTGCTACAGTCCATGGGGTCTCAAAAGATCATACAGGACCGTGTGACTGAACTGAACTGAAACTGTTATTGTTTTTTCTTGCTTGATTGTTTTCTTTTCTTTCTGCATTTTCTCACTTCTGTGGTTAAATTTGTGATTTGGAACTTGGGGAATGTCAAGGAGCTAAAGTTTTTCTACACACAAGAGGCAGAGAGAGGACATTGCAGAGGCAGATGTGGTGGTCTGCCCCATAAGGCCCTGATCAGTTATTTATAGATAGAAAGATAGATAGATAGTCTCCTGTGAGTGCTATGCATTGTTCAGGAATTCAGGATGAAACACTGAAGAGAATTTTTTTAAAGGCCTAGAGTGCAGTAGGAGGGAAAAAAATTAAACAGCTTTCTTTTAAAAAAATTGGACAATTTAAAATAGTGATTAGCACTTTAAAGACAATAAAAAAACTGTGTTAAGATAGAGAGTGACTCTTGGAATGAGGAAGGGCATCTGTTCTAAGTAAGGATGGAGGGAGGGCTCCCGCTCTGACACTTACTCTGAAATATCAGGCAAGGTATTGAAACTGTCTCATATTCAATTTTATTTTTCTAAGAAGCCAGTATCTTTCTGCGGGGCACTGGGCTCAGCATTGGCATTCATTACTTCATTCACTTCTTATAAGAACCCTGCATGGTAAATTCTATCAATAACCACAGTGCAGAGATGAGGAAATTGAAGCATAAAAATTACTGTCACAATCCCAACATTACACAACTAATGAACGCTATATCTAGAAATACAATTTAAGCCTTTGGTCTTAAGCACTTTGCTCTACTGTCTTCCTAAAATAGGGTGGACACAACTTTGAGGGGTTCCAGTAAGAACTGTGAATACGCGTGTAAATCACTTAGTGCAACACCTTCTCTGTCATAGGCTCTCAACCAGCTGTGGTAATGTACAAAACCTTTGAGGCTAGGAAGCCAAGGCATGAAATTCCAGAGGAATCTATCTACAAGATAAAGCTCAATATTTTTCTGAGGATTGTTTAACAGTTTACACAGCAGATTTCATGTGTTATCATAAGTATCAGTGGTCTATCATGTTTCTTACTGTTAATGGGAAATCAGTTCCCATTCAGTTCAGTTCAGTTCAGTTGCTCAGTCGTGACCAACTCTTTGTGACCCCATGAACCACAGCATGCCAGGCCTCCCTGTCCATCACCAACTCCCGGAGCTCACTCAAACTCATGTCCATTGAGTCGGTGATGCCATCCAGCCATCTCATCCTCTCTCGTCCCCTTCTCCTCCTGCCCCCAATCCCTCTCAGCATCAGAGTCTTTTCTAATGAGTCAATTCTTCACATGAGGTGGCCAAAGTACTGGAGTTCCCACTTTAGCATCATTCCTTCCAAAGAACACTCAGGACTGATCTCCTTTAGAATGGACTGGTTGGATATCCTTGCATTCCAAGGGACTCTCAAGAGTCTTCAATTGATGTTAACTACATTAAATGTAAGGTATTATATTGAGAGAAGGGGTATCATAATATAACGTAGAAAGAGTATGTCAGCCTGTGTTTGCTACTACTGTTTATTAGTATTTTTCATAATTGACTCTTGCTCCCACTTCTCAGGATATTTCTATACTACAAAAAGGACAGAGCAGTAAATGCAATTTGATTTCATAGAGAAAAATCTATCTTGTGCAACAATTCCAAACTTTCTATCCAAGGTAGCCTGTAATTCTGTGGCCATAATCATCTCTTGTGTTGTATTTGTCATTTGGAACCAACCACTTTCACATATAGCAGGCGAAAGAAAAAACAAACAAACAGCCAGTTTTTCTGAATCCACTCCCTCTTGATTTCTGCACTGGGGAGTTTATTGACTGGTTTAGCCTTGGCAGCTCCTATTGTGATTAGGCTTCCCCACAACTGAATCCAAGATCACAGGAGGGGGAGCAGTGAAGCCAGAGAAAGCCTCACAAACTGTTTGACCAGGGCACCAGGTGGCAGTATATTAGCTTTCATTCTTGCTGAATGCAGTGTGCTGGAGTCCGATTCTCAGGCTGGAAAAACAGAGTTAGACAAAGGATTCACAAAGAGGTGACATTTGAGTTAAACCATGAAGGAATTTAGAGGAGCATCATGTTCATATTTAGGGGATAGCATCACAGGTTCAGTGGTAAAAATCCACTTTCCAGCAGATTCAATCCCTGGGTCTGGAAGATCCCATGAGAAGGAAATGACTACCCTCTCAAGTATTCTTGCCTGGGAAACCCCATGGACAGACTTAGAGTCAGACATGACTTAATGACTAAACAACAGCAAAGCATCACAGTCAAGAGGGGAAAACAAGGGGCACAGGTCTTGATTGGGAAATAAGCTTGGGGTGTTTAAGGAATGAAATCTCACTGTAGCCTTTGTTTTTCCCAGTACCCTATTACATCAGAAACTTTACTAAAGCACCTGGCGCTGTGAACTTGTTAGTGGACGCTTTCCTCATTTACTGATCTTGGGACAGTTGAGTCTATGTTTGGCATTTTCTTTCTTAGTTCCTTTTAGCGTCCAGTTTAAACCAGTAATGCCACCACCATGGAGACATCCAACCACCCAGTTCTGGGGCCAAGTGCTTCTCCATAGTCCAGATCTTGCTCCTAAGCAGCCCTCTAAAATGCAACAAACTGGCTGATAATAAAAGGTAGAGAAGCTTTTCACAATTAGGAAAGACACGGCTTATTTCCCAAAGTTGTTTTGATTTTTAAAGCAAACAATAAAACCTATCTCTTAGGGTTTTGATATTTGAATTAGATAATGAATCTGAAACACAAGCCACAGTAAAGCTCAGTAAATACCAACTTTCTTTTGCCAGGAAATCCTACCTCTCCTTCAATGTCCAGATCTGTGATTTGTTACTGTTTGTTCTTTTCTCCAGATCGGTTCAATGATGGAAGCTTCTAGAAAATTTACTTTATCACTTAGTTTCCTGGAGACAGTCATTATTTCTCCCTATGTCCTGGAGTCATATTCTCCTAGCCACGTTAATACACTCAGAGTACTGAAAGGACCCAGATGGAACGTCCAAGATAAGGTATTATTTTCATAAGGCGATGGAACCCCACTCCAGTACTCTTGCCTGGAAAATCCCATGGACAAAGGAGCCTGGTAGGCTGCGGTCCATGGGGTCGTGAAGAGTCAGACATGACTGAATGACTTCCCTTTCACTTTTCATTTTCATGCATTGGAGGAGGAAATGGCAACCCACCCCAGTATTCTTGCTGGGAGAATCCCAGGGGCGGGGGAGCCTGATGGGCTGCTGTCTGTGGGATGACACAGAGTCGGACACAACTGAAGTGACTTAGCAGCAGCAGCAATTAATAATAATATTAAAACGAATACGTTTTTGTAATCCTTTAGAATTAGTATGATGTAAGCAATGTTCTTTTATTGCAGACTGTAAAGAATAAAGTAAGGCATCTAAAATAATAATAATAATAATATTCAGGTTTTAATATATTTATTAGCTATCAGATATTTTCTTTCTGAGTTGGATCTCCAAGATTTTGTCATTCTTTATTATCTGTTTCCCTAATGATTTAAAGGAACTTCTAACATATTCTGCATTTGAGTCCTTTTTCAGAAATATGCATGACAAATACAGTTTATCAGTCTGTGCACTGACTTTTAAAACTCTTAGTAGTGATTTATAACAAACACACAATTAAAAAATAGACTTTGATGTTCATAAGATACTAGCTTAAATATTTTTCTTGTTTTCTTTAAGCTCTTTAAAATATATAATTTGGTGGCTTCTATCACTTCTAATATGAAGTTAGATATCATTTTAATGATGTTTCCCAGAATACAATGGCTTGCAAACACCTTCCAAAACCAGAGTGGTGGATCTGCAGAATTCCTTATTCAATTTATGACTTTCCTCATAGCAGTGCTCCTGAATAAGGAGATTCTTTATAGGAAGTGAAGTATAGCAGTGAATGGAAGTGCTTGCTATGAGCAAAGAGGTTATAGGATAGGTAATGGAAGAGGTGGTTATAAATACCTGCTCTAACCACGTGGTCATTTGCAGAAACAAGAACAATAACACTTACAAAAATTTGTTTTTCATTTTTATATAAATATATTTATGTAATATGTTACCAATTTTAACTCTCCTCTCCCATTTGCTACGTGTGGTAACAAGACATGCTAATATAAGTCAATCTTATATCTTTTTATATCTCAGAGTGTGGCTTAGCTAGAAGAGAAAGTAACATCACCCACAAATGGATAAATGAACTTCCTATAATCTTTGAAGAATATGTTTAGAATGTTTTGGGTTGCATCATATTAGCAAGAACTGTGGTGTTGGAGAAGGCAATGGCACCCCACTCCAGTACTCTTGCCTGGAAAATCCCATGGATGGAAGAGCCTGGTAGGCTGCAGTCCATGGTGTCGCTAGGAGTCGGACACGACTGAACAACTTCACTTTTACTTTTCACTTTCATGCATTGGAGAGGGAAATGGCAAGGGACAGGGAGCCTGGTGAGTTGCCATCTATGGGGTCGCACAGAGTCAGACACAACTGAAGCGACTTAGCAGCAGCAGCAGCAGCAGCAGCAGTGTCGGAGAAGATTCTTGAGAGTCCCTTAGACTGCAAGGAGAGCAACCCAGCCAGTCCTAAAGGAAATCAAACCTGAATATTCATTGAAAGGACTGAGGCTGAGGCTGAAACTCCAACACTTTGGCCACTTGATGAGAAGAGCCATATTATTTGAAAAGACTCTGAAGCTGGGAAAGATTGAAAGCAAAAGGAGAAGAGGGCAGCAAAGGATAAGACAGTTGGATGGTATCACCAAATCAATGGACATAAATTTGAGCAAACTCTGGGAGACAGTGAAAGATAGAGGAGGCCTTGTTCTGCAGTCCATGGGGTCACAAAAAGTCAGACATGACCTAGTTTCTGAACAGCAACAGCAACATTACCAAGAAACATAGTTTTGCTATCTTCTTTATTCAAAAGCTGTTAAAGTGTGCAGATGGATGCCACATTAACATAGAGTATATTGTAGCAGTCTTGAGCTACCTTAACTGACTGGAAATACCTTTCCCAAAATGTGCTTCCTGTATTGTTCTGGCTTAGGGTTGGCCACAAAAGAAATTTGTGTGACGTTTGGAAGGTTGGTGTGATGAAGCAGCCACAGTGTTGATGTTTGGGGGTTGGTGCAGGGCTCCAGGGGTTATGGCTACTCACACGTGTTGCTGCTGATCTGACATTTCATCTTATTGTTGACTCACAACACCTCCACTTCCCCGCCAAATCTCCTCATCTTCTCTTTGTCTTGGGCCAAGTATGTATGTAAGTTCAGTTCAGTTCAGTGCAGTCGTTCAGTCATGTCCACCTCTTTGCGACCCTATGGACTGCAGCACATCAGGCTTCCTGTCCATCACCAATTCCTTGAGTTTAATTAAATTAATGTCCATTGAGTCAGTGATGTCATGCAGCCGTCTCACCCTCTGTCATCCCCTTCTCCTCCTGCATCTTTCCCAGTATCAGGGTCTTTTCCAAGGAGTCAGTTCTTCACATCAGGTGGCCAAAATACTGGAGTTTCAGCTTCAGCATCAGTCCTTTCAATGAATATTCAGGACTGATTTCCTTTAGGATGGACTGGTTTAATCTCCTTGCAGTCCAAGGGATTCTCAAGAGTCTTCTCTAACACCACAGTTCAAAAGCATCAATTCTTCAGCACTCAGCTTTCTTTATAGTGCAAATCTCACCTCCATACATGACTACTAGAAAAACCATAGCTTTGACTAGATGGACCTTTGTTGGCAAAGTAATGTCTCTGCTTTTGATATGCTCTCTAGGTTGGTCATAACTTTTCTTCCAAGGATCAAGTGTTTTTACTTTCATGACTGTAGTCACCATCTGCAATGATTTTGGAGCCCAAAAATAAAGTCCATCACTGTTTCCATTGTTTCCCCATCTATTTGCCATGAAGTAATGGAACCAGAGGCCATGACCTTATTTTTCTGAATGTTAAGTTTTAAGCCAATTTTAAGCATGATGTCAAATGACACCCACTTCTCCCAAGGTCACCCACTACTGTGAGACTGAAGGAGGTGAGACATACACAAATTTGAGTGTGTCTTGTGGGTTCCATTCTCCTCATAGTTCTAATATGTCCTTATGAGTCACAGTTTGTCCACACTTCAGTCTTCCAGCTTTGTTCTACAGCTATTACTCTAGCCGATTAACAATGAATTTATTCTCAACACCAGATATGAAAATAACAGCTTTGTATACACTCTTCCACCAAATCTAGCAATTGCCTGAGTTCTAATCTTTATAACTAATTTCTTATTCCCTACCACTGGTGGTTCTGCTTGTCTAATTGCACCTTAAGTGACATAAGCCTAAGAAGAAAGGATTCAGGAAATTATTTCCATGATGAATCCAAATAACTAGACCCAGTTGTGTAATATGAGTGTATTTTAGTGAAACTGTCACTTTCATTATTATGGAGCTAGTTTATAACTTTAGTTTAACATGTTATACATGTTCTGGATGATTGGTTTAAATTCAAAAATTCAAGAGAAGAATATATTAGTAGAAAGTTAATCTGGACACCTGAATCCAAATGATATAGAAGTAGCTTTCATTTAGAATAAATTCCTCTGATACAGATCACAGATTAAGCAACCACAGGGCTATCATTTTTTGTCTGAGGTCTGCAGGTGTGCATTTCAGCTGGGGTCCTACAGCAGGGGGCTCTCTCTTATTAAGCTCTGGAGTTTTCGTTCAGCTTTTCCTATTAATTCAAACATTGTGTGTACCCAGAGAGCGCAGAAATACTTTGTAGAATGTTCCAGTTTTAAGAATGAAATAGTGAGGCTGATGGACTTACATGCTTTCTGGAAGTTTACAGAGTAGCAGCCATCCCTTTCATTCCTGTCTTCTGAATACTGACGAATGAGGTAAGTCATCTCTCTCCACTGGGAAGCTGCTTGTGCCAAAAAAATCCAATAGTCATGTATGTTCCTGCTTGTTTCATACTGACAGTTAAGGGTGACTATCTTCCCCACTTGACTGATTATGACTGGCTGGTCTTGAGTAACATTCTGGGCCACACCAGATCCTGTGGAAATAAATAAGAAAACAGAGGTGAAATAGTGAACAAAATACTGTAGAAATTAGACAAATTTTGGACTCAAATATTTACAAATTAAACTGAAATCCTAAGATGCCTGCTTTTCTCCAGTCTTCCTTTCCTCCCCAAGTTCCTGTGAAGCTCCACGCACCTGTGTGCACTCCTTTCACCCTGAACACAGGCACTCATGTTTGGAAGCATCCCTACCAGAGAAGGTGAAGGCCAGGAACACCCAGAGCAGGCTGGAGAGCATCATGAGGCGTGGATTCCCCTGCCCAAATGTGTTTAATTCTGCCGCAAGCTGAGAGTTCGGTGTCTGGAAATGCCTGGCAGCACATATACGTAGCACCTGGGTTCCTGTGTGACTCCCCCATACAGGAAGTAGGGTGTCATGTTTAACAACCACGTGGTCTGTGTACAGATGAAGTCTGGCTCACCACACACCTTTACTTTGTGTACTTTTCTTTCCCTGGTCATTAAGTTTGGCAGATCCTGATAAAAGACATGAAGAAAGAATTAATATCAAAGATTTAAACTGAGGGAAACTGAAGATTAAACAAGTTGACATACATTGATTCAGTAAAATAATTTTGCCATCCTGTTTAAGATATAATTTAGTATAGCCTATGAAACATTTTTGTAATCTATAGATTGGTCATTAATTTAGCTTATGCTTACTTTTCTCCATCCAGAATCTAGTGACTATTTTATTTTTTTATATTATTATTATTTATTTATTTATTTTACTTTACAATACTGTATTGGTTTTGCCATGCATTGACATGAATCCGCCACGGGTGTGCATGAGTTCCCAATCCTGAACCCCCTCCCACCACCCTCCCCATATCATCTCTCTGGGACATCCCAGTGCACCAGCCCCAAGCATCCTGTATCCTGTATCGAACCTAGACTGGTGATTCGTTTCTTACGTGATAGTATACATGTTTCAATGCCATTCTCCCAAATCATCCCACCCTCTCCCTCTCCCTCTCCCACAGAGTCCAAAAGACTGTTCTATACATTTGTGTCTCTCTTGTTGTCTCACATACAGGGTTATCATTATCATCTTTCTAAATTCCATATATATGTGTCAGTATACTGTACTGGTGTTTTTCTTTCTGGCTTACTTCACTCTGTATAATTGGCTCCAGTTTCATCCATCTCATCAGAACTGATTCAAACGTATTCTTTTTAATGGCTGGGTAATACTCCATTGGGTATATGTACAATAGCTTTCTTACCCATTCATCTGCTGATGGACATCTAGGTTGCTTCCATGTCCTGGCTATTATAAACAGTGCTGCGATGAACACTGGGGTACACGTGTCTCTCACTTCTGGTTTCCTTGGTGTGTATGCCCAGCAGTGGGATTGCTGGATCATAAGACAGTTCTGTTTCCAGTTTTTAAGGAATCTCCACACTGTTCTCCATAGTGGCTGTACTAGTTTGCATTCCCACCAACAGTGTAAGAGGATTCCCTTTTCTCCACACCTTCTCCAGCATTTATTGCTTGTAGACTTTTGGATCGCAGCCATTCTGACTGGTGTGAGATGGTACCTCACTGTGGTCTTGATTTGCATTTCTCTGGTAATGAGTGATGTTGAACATCTTTTCATGTGTTTGTTAGCAATCTGTATGTCTTCTTTGAATAAATGTCTATTTAGATCTTTGGCCCACTTTTTTTGATTGGGTCGTTTATTTTTCTGGAATTGAGCTGCATAAGTTCCTTGTATATTTCTGAGATTAGTTGTTTGTCAGTTGCTTCATTTGCTATTATTTTCTCCCATTCTGAAGGCTGTTTTTCACCTTGCTTATAGTTTCCTTTGTTATGCAGAAGCTTTTAATTTTAATTAGATCACTTTTGTTTATTTTTGCTTTTATTTCCAGTATTCTGGGAGGTGAGTCATAGAGGATCTGGCTGTGATTTATGTCGGAGAGTGTTTTGCCTATGTCCTCCTCTAGGATTTTTATAGTTTCTGGTCTTCCGTCTAGATCTTTAATCCATTCTGAGTTTACTTTTGTGTATGGTGTTAGAAAGTGATCTAGTTTCATTCTTTTACAAGTGGTTGACCAGTTTTCCCGGCACCACTTGCTAAAGAGATTGTCTTTTCTCCATTGTATATTCTTACCTCCTTTGTCAAAGATAAGGTGTCCATAGGTGCGTGGATTTATCTCTGGGCTTTCTATTTTGTTCCATTGATCTATATTTCTGTCTTTGTGCCGGTACCATACTGTCTTGATGACTGTGGCTTTTTAGTAGAGCCTGAAGTCAGGCAGGTTGATTCCTCCAGTTCCATTCTTCTTTCTCAAGATTGCTTTGGCTATTTGAGTTTTTTTTTTTTTTTTCATACACATTGTGAAATTATTTGTTCTAGCCCTGTGAAAATACCGTTGGTAGCTTGATAGGGACTGCATTGCACCTATAGATTGCTTTGGGTAATATATTCATTTTCAATATATTGATTCTTCTGATCCATGAACATGGTATAGTTCTCCATCTATTAGTGTCCTCTTTGATTTCTTTCACCAGTGTTTTATAGTTTTCTATATATAGGTCTTTAGTTTATTTAGCTAGATATATTTCTAAGTATTTTATTCTTTTCATTGCAATGGTGAATGGAGTTTTTTCCTTAATTTCTCTATTTTTCATTATTCATGTATAGGAAAGTAAGGGATATCTGTGTGTTGATTTTATATCCTGCAACTTTACTATATTCATTGATTAGCTCTAGTAATTTTCTGGTGGAGTCTTTAGGGTTTTCTGTATAGAGGATCATGTCATCTGCAAACAGTGAGAGTTTTGCTTCTTCTTTTCCAATTTGGATAACTTTTATTTCTTTTTCTGTTCTGATTGCTGTGGCCAAAACTTACAAAACTATGTTGAATAGTAATGGTGAAAGTGGGCACCCTTGTCTTGTTCCTAACTTTAGGAAAATGTTTTCAATTTTTCACCATTGAGGATAATGTTTGCCGTGGGTTTGTAATATATAGCTTTTATTATGTTAAGGTATGTTCCTTCTATTCCTGCTTTCTGGAGAGTTTTTATCATAAATGGATGTTGAATTTTGTCAAAGGCTTTCTCTGCATCTATTGAGATATGGCTTTTATTTTTCAGTTTGTTAATGTGGTGTTTTATGTTCATTGATTTATGGATATTGAAGAATCCTTGCATCCCTGGGATAAAGCCCACTTGGTCATAGTGTATGATCTTTTTAATGTGTTGTTGGATTCTGATTGCTAGAATTTTGTTAAGAATTTTTGCATCTATGTTCATCAGTGATATTGGCCTGTAGTTTTCTTTTTGGTGGCATCTTTGTCAGGTTTTGGTATTAGGGTGATGGTGGCCCCATAGAAGGAGTTTGGAAGTTTACCTTCCTCTGCAATTTTCTGGAAGAGTTATGAGTAGGATAGGTGTTAGCTCTTCTCTAAATTTTTGGTAGAATTCAGCTGTGAAGCTGTCTGGACCTGGGCTTTTGTTTGCTGGAACATTTCTGATTACAGTTTCAATTTCCATGCTTGTGATCGTCTGTTAAGATTTTCTATTTCTTCCTGGTTCAGTTTTGGAAAGTTGTGCTTTTCTAAGAATTTGTCCATTTATTCCACGTTGTCCATTTTATTGGCATATAATTGCTGATAGTAGTCTCTTATGATCCTTCGTATTTCTGTGTTGTCTGTTGTGATCTCTCCATTTTCATTTCTAATTTTATTGATTTTATTTTTCTCTCTTTGTTTCTTGATGAGTCTGGCTAATGGTTTGTCAATTTCATTTATCCTTTCAAAGAACCAGCTTTTGGCTTTGTTGATTTTTGCTAAGGTCTCTTTTGTTTCTTTTTCATTTGTTTCTGTCCTAATTTTTAAGATTTCTTTCCTTCTACTAACCCTGGGTTCTTCATTTCTTCCTCTTCTAGTTGCTTTAGGGATAGAGTTAGGTTATTTATTTGACTTTTTTTCCTGTTTGTTGAGGTGTGCTTGTATTGCTATGAACTTTCCCCTTAGCACTGCTTTTACAGTGTCCCACAGGTTTTGGGTTGTTGTGTTTTCATTTTTGTTTGTTTCTATGCATATTTTGGTTTCTTTTTTGATTTCTTCTGTGATTTGTTGGTTATTCAGAAGCGTGTTGTTCAGCCTCCATATGTTGGAATTTTTAATAGTTTTTCTTCTGTAATTGATATCTAATCTTACTGCATTGTGGTCAGAAAATATGCTTGGAATGATTTCAATTGTTTTTAATTTACCAAGGCTAGATTTATGGCCCAGGATGTGATCTATCCTGGAGAAGGTTCCGTGTGCACCTGAGAAAAAGGTGAAATTCATTGTTTTGGGGTGAAATGTCCTATAGATGTCAATTAGGTCTAACTGGTCTATTGTATCATTTAAAGTTTTTGTTTACTTGTTAATTTTCTGTTTAGTTAATCTATCAATTGGTGTGAGTGGAGTATTAAAGTCTCCCACTATTATTGTGTTACTGTTAATTTCCCCTTTCATGCTTGTTAGCATTTGTCTTACATACTGCGGTGCTCCTATGTTGGGTGCATATATATTTATAATTGTTATATCTTCTTCTTGGATTGATCCTTTAACCATTATGTAGTGGCCTTCTTTGTCTCTTTTCACAGCTTTTGTTTTAAAGTCTATTTTATCAGATATGATATTGCTACTCCTGCTTTCTTTTGGTCTCTATTTGCATGGAAAATCTTTTTCCAGGACTTCACTTTCAGTCTGTGTGTGTCCCCTGTTTTTGAGGTGGGTCTCTTGTAGACAACATATATAGGGGTCTTGTTTTTGTATCCATTCAGCCAGTCTTTGTCTTTTGGTTGGGGCATTCAACCCATTTACGTTTAAGGTAATTATTGATAAGTATGATCCCATTGTGATTTACTTTAATGTTTTGGGTTCGAGTTTATACACCCTTTTAGTGTTTCCTGTCTAGAGAATATCCTTAAGCGTTTGTTGGAGAGCTGGTTTGGTGGTGCTGAATTCTCTCAGCTTTTGCTTGTCTGTAAAGCTTTTGATTTCTCCTTCCTATTTGAATGAGATCCTTGCTGGGTACAGTAATCTGGGCTGTAGGTTATTTTCTTTCATGACTTTAAGTATGTCCTGCCATTCCCTCCTGGCCTGAAGAGTTTCTATTGAAAGATGAGCTGTTATCCTTATGGGAATCCCCTTGTGTGTTATTTGTTGTTTTTCCCTTGCTGCTTTTAATATTTGTTCTTTGTGTTTGGTCTTTGTTAATTTAATTAATATGTGTCTTGGGGTGTTTTGCCTTGGGTTTATCCTGTTTGGGACTCTCTGGGTTTCTTGGACTTGGGTGATTATTTCCTTCCCCATTTAGGAAGTTTACAACTATTATCTTCTCAAGTATTTTCTCATGGTCTTCCTTTTTGTCTTCTTCTTCTGGGACTCCTATGATTTGAATGTTGGGGTGTTTAACACTGTCCTGGAGGTCTCTGAGATTGTCCTTATTTCTTTTAATTCGCTTTTTTCTTTTCCACTCTGATTCATTTATTTCTACCATTCTATCTTCTAATTAACTAATCCTATCTTCTGCCTCTGTTATTCTACTATTTGTTGCCTCCAGAGTGGTTTTGATCTCATTTATTGCATTATTCATTATATATTGAGCCTTTTTTAAATTTCTTCTAGGTCCTTGTTAAACTTTCTCGCATCTTCTCAATCTTGTCTCCAGGCTATGTATCTGTGATTCTATTTTGATTTCAAGATTTTGGATCATTTTCACTATCATTCAGTTCAGTTCAGTTCAGTCGCTCAGTCGTGTCCAACTCTTTACGACCCCATGAATCGCAGCACGCCAGGCCTCCCTGTCCATCACCATCTCCCGGAGTTCACTCAGACTCACGTTCATCGAGTCAGTGATGCCATCCAGCCATCTCATCCTCTGTCGTCCCCTTCTCCTCCTGCCCTCAATCCTTCCCAGCATCAGAGTCTTTTCCAATGAGTCAACTCTTGGCATGAGGTGGCCAAAGTTTTGGGAGTTTCAGCTTCAGCATCATTCCTTCCAAAGAAATCCCAGGGCTGATCTCCTTCAGAATGGACTGGTTGGATCTCCTTGCAGTCCAGGGGACTCTCAAGAGTCTTCTCCAACACCACAGTTCAAAAGCATCAATTCTTCAGTGCTCAGCCTTCTTCACAATCCAACTCTCACATCCATACATGACCACAGGAAAAACCATAGCCTTGACTAGATGGACCTTCGTCAGCAAAGTAATGTCTCTTCTTTTGAATATACTATCTAGGTTGGTCATAACTTTTCTTCCAAGGATTAAGCGTCTTTTTAATTTCATGGCTGCAGTCACCATCTGCAGTGATTTTGGAGCCCCCAAAATAAAGTCTGACACTGTTTCCACTGTTTCTCCATCTATTTGCCATGAAGTGATGGGATCCGATGCCATGATCTTTATTTTCTGAATGTTGAGCTTTAAACCAACTTTTTGCTTTCCTCTTTCACTTTCATCACTATCATTATTCAGAATTCTTTATCAGGTAGATTCCCTGTCTCTTCCTCTGTTGTTTGGTTTGGTGGGCATTTATCCTGTTCCTTTACCTGCTGGGTATTCCTCCGTCTCTTCATCTTGTTTATATTGCTGAGTTTGAGGTGTCCTTTGTGAATTCTGGCAGTTTATGGAGTTCTCCTTATTGTGGAGTTTCCTCGCTGTGGGTGGGATTGTACAGGTGGCTTCTCAAGATTTCTTGGTTAGGGAAGCTTGTGTTGGTGTTCTAGCGGGTGGAGCTGCATTTCTTCTCTCTGGAGTGCAATGAAGTGTCCAGTAATGAGTTACGAGATATCATGGTTTTGGAGTAACTTTGGGCAGGCTATTTATTGGAGCTCAGGGCTGAGTTCCTGTGTTGCTGGAGAATTTGCGTGGTATGTCTTGCTCTGGAACTTGTTGGCCCTTGGGTGGTGGTTGGTTTCAGTGTAGGTGTGGAGATGTTTGATGAGCTCCTGTCAATTAATGTTCCTTGAAGTCAGGAGTTCTCTGGTGTTCTCAGGGTTTGGACTTAATCCTCTTGCTTCTGGTTTTCAGTCTTATTTTTACAGTAGTCTCAGGACTTCTTCTATACAGCACTGTTGATAAAACATCTCCTTTCTAAGACAATGGGCTGCTTTTCTGGGTGCCTGATGTCCTCTGGCCAGCATTCAGAAGTTGTTTTGTGGAATTTACTCAGCATTTAAATGTTCTTTTGATGAATTTATGGGGGAGAAAGTGGTCTCTCAATCCTATTCCTCCACCATCTTAGGACCTCCCAGCTAACCTAGAGTTATTTTAACGTTAGTGCATGTAATCCAAATATTTTACACTTTCTAGAGACATCTCTTTGCACTTGACTTTCTATATTATTTCCATCTTGGTCAAAGAATAAATTCTGTATAATTTCAGTTTTATTAAATATATTAAGACTTGTTATGCACACACTGATGTGTGTGTGTTTGTATGTATGTGTTTCATCTACACAGCAGGGTGTGGCTGGAGCCTCAGCGGCAGGTTTGAGTACAGGCTGCAGGTGCCTGGGGAGCACTGTGCTGCACAGCACAGAAGTAGGTGCCCAAGTCTGTGGTCTGCGAAGAGGAAATGTGCAGTGAGCTGCGGCGTTCTGTAGGGACTGTGGTGGCCTTTAATCTTCCATCCTGCTTTGTCCCTGAAGGAATGTAAAACAGCTGTATAAGGTGGCCCCCAGAGGTCTGACGATACCAGTTCACACTCTGTGGGGAAGTGGAAAAATTACACCAAAGCGTGTAGCTGGCTCCTTCCTGGAGACTCAGGGCTGGGGGACTCTGCTCCACATCCACCCCTCGCACACCTGACGAGGAAAGAGAAACTGTCACTGGAGAGGGTCACTGTAATTCCTACTAAACCCTGAAAGTGCCCTCCCCATCCCCATAGATGATGGGGAGGATAAAAAGTCTGCAGGGCTTGTCAGCTCCTCTCCCTCCTTCAACAACAGAGCAGCGCCTCATTCCTTCAGATCCCCTGTGGGGCAGCCCCAACTCACAGCAAACCTGGGCAAACAAAAGCCCCAGCACAGTGCCCGCTAGCCTCTTCATGATGCTGCCTCTTCTTGCTGGGAGATTTTCATTGTAAGACACCAAACTAAGCCCTGAGGGAGGGAGTGTCTTAAGTCGTTCCTGCTTCTGCAGCCAATCAGCTCACCCAGCAAATCCTGCTCAGGTGACGCTGACAGGACGCCCCACCCCCACCGCAACCAACTCAGAAGGCGCTGGCCAGGGGTAGAGTAGGAAATAGAATGATCATTATTTTATGATTTGAGGGACATTTTCTGAGAACATTTAGGAGAAGGCAGACCCTGATTAGGAATTTGGGGGAATTTTAAGGAAAAGAAAGCAAAAATTAACTGTAGAGCCCCATCTTGCTCTCACCCGGCATGGATGCCGTAGATTCTTCCATAATTAAATGCTTTTTCTCAGAAATGCTGAGGATCCAGCTTTTGCTTCTCTTATGCTCTCTCTTGTGGTTCTAAAGGGTGCTCATGAATCAGTATCAGAAGTTGCTCTTATTGGCTGGAATACTTTGCTATATTAAACGGTATTTTTAAATTTATTTTTAATTAATTTATTTTTAATTGGAGGATAATTGCTTTACAATGTTATGTTGGCTTCTGCCATACAATGATGCGAATCAGCCAGAAGTATACATACGTCCCCTCCCTTTGAACCTTCCCCCATTCCTCTAGGTTGTCACAGAGCACTGTGTTGAGCTCCCTGCATCATACAGCAACTTCCCACTAGCTATCTCTTTTGCTTATGGTAATGTATATGCTTCAAAGCTATTCTCAATTCATCCCACCCTCTCCTTCCCCTCCTGTGTGCAAAGTCTTTTCTCTATGTCTGCATCTCTATGTTCGCCCTGCAAATGGGGTCCATCAACAGATGAACGGATAAAGAAGTTGTGGTACCTATATACCTGTGGTACCTATATACATGTGGTATATAGAGTGGAACATTACTCAGCCATAAAAAAAAAAATTTGAGACAGTTCTAGTGAGGTGGGTGAAACTAGAGCCTGTTAAACAAAGTGAAGTCAGAAAGAGAAAAACAAGTATCATGTATTAATGCATATATATGGATTCTGTAAAAATGGTACTGATTACTTTAAAAGTTATATATACATTTATTTTAAGATATGGCTGCATAAAGAGCAATATTAGTTATCTTAACCACTAGCTGGACATTGAAAATTGAATTGTAATAGTTTTATTTTTATTAAAACATCTATAATTTTATTTCTTAATAAATTACTTTAAATAAAATTCCTATTGTAAATACATTTTTTAAACTGTTGCTTACTAGTTTTGTATTCTACTTGTTAATTTTAGTAAGTGATTTTAGAGAAAAATAAGTATTTTTGAAACCATATGAAGATAATTTTAGTTTGCACTCTTATCTCAGATTCTGTAAATAATATCGATTCTCTGTCAGTAGATTTGGGGATAAAGGGATGGAAAATGAGGACCTGTATATTTTCACTGCAGTGAAAGTAAAAGTGATCTACAGGCACTAACATTCAGATGGACAGTTCAAGGATGCTTCAGTAGTAGTAGTACATAAGACCTGTTGCTCCAAGGTATGTGGGATCTTAGTTCTCCAACCAGGGATTGAATCTGTGTCCCCTGCATTGGCAGGCAGATTCTTTACCACTGAGCCCCCAGGGTAAGCCCCACGTGCTGCTTGCTTGCCTGCATGCTAAGTCTCTTCAGTCATGTCCAACTCTTCGCAACTCTAGGGTCTGTAGTCCACCAGGCTCTCGTGTCCATGGGATCCTCCGGGCAAGGATACTGGAGTGGGTTGCCCCACCCTCCTCCAGGGATCTTCCCAACCCTGGGATCAAACCCTCGTCTCGCTTCTGCAGCTTCTGCAGCAGGCAGATTCTTTACTGCTGAGCCAAAGGGGAAACCGCATCTGCTGCTTAGGGACTATCAAAAATGATGAAAACTCTTTACAGAAGCTGGGTTTCCAGACTTGCGTAGAAAGTGAAAAATTATTATTCATTTAATTTTTGTTTCTTTCAAAAAACTTCTTCATGGGAAATATAAATGTTCTAGACTAGCAACAATAACATTTCAATTTTTCTCAGAGAAAGAGTAGTTTCTTTCTGGTAAGTGGAACAACTATAACACATCCGAGTCCGGACTTGGCCCTGGATCCAAATGAAACAAGCCTTTGGTACAGGGAGAAATATTTGTATGTTTCCCACTTCTTATATTGGGGCTAGCACACTAAAACCAACATTTTATTGACATGAGGAGGAGCCACAACAAATTATTAACACCTCTTTACTTTATTGCTATGCTAAAATTATGATTCTGACACGCCTCAAAATTCTTCTCAGCTACATCAATAAACTAGGTGCTTCTTCCTTGTCCTCTTTCTCTTCTTTTCTTTAGCCATCTTCTTCCCTTCTCCTTCCCTTCATTTTTCTCATCTCTTAACTGTTCTCTGACTCTTCTTCTAGATGATTCTAGATTTGCTCTCGTGACTGCTCTCCCGCTGTGTCTCCACTTCTTCCCACCAGGGAGATACAGGTGCAGCCCCATCAGTCCCAGTGTGCTTCTCTCACGATGCAGTAGTACACAGCAGCGTCTCTCAGGGTTACCTGGGGCAGGACCAGAGTGCTGGACTTTCTGTCTGAAGCTATGTTCCGAGAGGCCATGCTGCTGTTCACTGTATCTAGTAAGCTATGAATGACATACTGTGGACTCTGAATGGTATTTTGCCGATACCAATGTATATATTCATCTCCAACAATGGTAGAGTGGTTAACAAGGAAGGTTTACATTTTCTCCTTCAGCACAATCTGTGGAGTTGGGCTGTGTGGTCTAAGCATCAATCACAGTCCCTAAAGGGTCAAGAAAATAAAATTAGCCCCTGATCACAAGTCAGTGTAATTCTGTGGATCAAGCATACAACATTCCCATAACTGTCTGGACCTACCCCCTATTCCAGTGTTTTTATCTATGTCCTGCAAAATATCATTGGTGTTTATTATACAAAGACCAAAGACACATGGCAAGAATCTGAGACTCTATAGCCTTTATCTCATGGATCCTTTGCTCAGTAAACCCAGGGATTTCTTACAAACTGCTTATTGCTAAGTGCTCTTCTAGGATCATGGCTGTGATTTAACCTGTCATGTAGGAGTTTGTGCTCCTAGCAAATGCATAGATCGGTTCTCAATTCCATCGTTATAATGCTAAATAGAGCACAGGGAGAGTAGAGAGCAAATAACACTTCATGGCCCTTTGACCTCAAGTCATCCCTTGTAGACACAGAACACTTACCCAAGGTCAGAAACACGGTTACTACAGTCACCAGCCTCATACTTCAAGGAAAAACCAGGATCATAGGCTCAGAGCTCAGACTTGTTTCCACAAAACAGAAAAAACTGCTGCTGGTAGAGACTTGGAACCAGAGCAGGCATCAGTGTGTGGTTGCCAGGATCTGTCAGCCAATGATCAAGCAGCGCCTTGTCTAGGTCTTCCTCCCCTGTTTTAGTCATGTCCTCCAAAGGAGAGTCATCCCCAGCTCACACGGTGTCTGCTGCCATCCTCTGTGAAGTTTAAAGTCTGGCTCTGTAAAAGGAACACCAGTCACAGTGATATGTCTATCCAGAGCCATTGTTCTGTCATTTGGTTCCTTAAAGAAATTGGCTGGTGTTCTATGAAGCTTATGGAAAACATTAATTAATACCAGAAAACTGTACTGAGCTCTGTGTTGTAAGGAGATGAAAATTCCCATCCACATTCCAGAAAATGTATGTGAAACTCCAGAGCAGGCTGTGATGTTCTCTGGAGGACAGAAAATATTAATAGCATTGAGACTAAAGCTATACAACCTGGAGTTCTGGGCTTCTGTAAAGGTCCTTGGAATCATGTGTCTACCACCACCTAGGTAAATATTTCTCAATGCATCTGTTATTGATATAGTAACTGTTGACTCAGATGGTGTTCTGCTGGGGGCCAGAGTGAGGAACTCCCGCCCATGGCGAAGGTCATGAGGAAGGACGCTTGGCATACGCAAAGGCGTGATCAAGCCCCAGGAAACCCCCTGTTCCCGAGCATCTACCCCCAAACCAGAGTACTTTACGGGGAGCTCTCCACCATAACCATTTCTCTCGGAGAAGGAGTTAACTTGCAGCTCCAGTTATTATAAATTCCTGGGCGTGACAAGAGTGTTTCAACTTACAAACTCTGAAGATTCTCTAGCCTGCCTGATCAGGTTCGTAGGCCGCATGTGATTGTTTACAGCCTTCCAGCTGTGAGAGGCATGGGATTCTTTAAAATTTTCTAAATACAGACTCTTTTGAGAAGTTAAAAGATTATTAGTATAGTATTAGTGGATTGATTAGGAATTATATTGGTGAAAGGTTTTTTCACTTGTCTGCCAATAATTACTGTTAATTCCCTGCCCTGGGTGTGACAATGGTGTCTCAGGTCAAACCTCTCTGCTGACAGACTAGCTTATGTGACAACCTTTCAACCATAAACAGCACAGAGAGTTTTGGAGTATTTTGAGAGTCTTAATTAGCATAGGGCTATCCTTAGGCACCTGGAAATATATTAATCAATGTATTTGGAATATAGAAAAGGAAATATAGTAGTTTTTGATGTTAGCAATATTAGACTTTTTGAGTTAATGAATTTTCTCTTTTGTTATAGATCACTGTACTTTGTTATAAATCACTGTGTTCTTGCTATGTAAAAATGTAACTTTATCACTATCTTAAGACTAAGTAGATTTTAAGGGGAACATTGGTGAAAGGATTTTCATTTGTTGGGCTGATGTTTGCTGCTAAATCTCCATATTCCCTGCCCTTACAATAAATATAACTAGCATATAGGAGAAATAAGTATTAACCTTTAAGCATATAGGAGAAATAAGTATTAACCTTTAAGATTAATCATGTTAAACCTCGGGTTAAGTAAATTCCTTTCTTGATTGTAATTCACTACACCCTCACCCTATAGGAATGCAACTTTATTTGGAGGGTGGTGACTGATTTAAGAAAAAAATCACCTCTGGAAAAATAAGTTTTCTGGTTAACTGATCAGTATCAGAAAGGGCCAAAAAATGTCAGCAGACCTCATGGTCAGAAGATGATGTAAAAACTCATAAGACCTTTGTATAATTTTATATGAAGCACCTAATTGTGACAAGGGTCAGGTCTGCTGACCCCTGCGTGACTCTGTATTCATCCCTATGTATAACAAAAGGTATAAAACAAACCTGAAAAATAAGTAAATGGGATCAGTTTCTGGAAAGACTGACTCCCCCGTGTTGTTTCTTTCTTGCTCCCCATTTTCCTGGCTGAATTCCCATCTGATATGGGGGGTACGCACCAAGCCTACTAACTCTGCCTGGGCTTCTAAGATCGGACCGGGGAGGCCTCAGTGCCTCCTCTCCTTCGGGAGAATGGAAAGACGCCTGTGGCCTATAGGTGGTGATTGGTATTCCACATAAGCCAGTCATTTAGCCTCTTTTTCTCCACTAATTTTCCTACTACACTATCGGTTTCTAATCTCTCTATATCTGTAATCAGATAGTTTTTCTAGGACACCTACTCCGCCCCCACCTTTGAATTACTCTGGATCCACCGGGGCTGGACCCTGGCAGTGTTCACCTCATTCTTCTTGAAGAGTGATCTTTAATCCTTGTGTTCTCTATGCCCTCGCTTATAGGTGCTGTGCACCAAGGATGCTGAAGAGAGAGAAAAGACAGGAAGGAATGCAAACAAAGTTGGGGTGGTGTGTAGGGTGGACATAAGTGGTAGAAAAAAGTCAGGGAAAGGTATAAAAGCATAAGTAAGAGGGAAGGGAAAAGATAATCAGAGGAGGGAAACAGAGAAAGTAGGGTTCAGGAAGGTACATGGAAAGGGCTTAGGTTGTTGGGCTAAGATGCCCAGAATCCTTGACCACAGACACTCATCCAGGGATTATAAAGTACAAGTTATCAAAAGAGAATAACATCTTCCCAATGTTGGGATGTTGGGGCCACGGTAAAGTCTCTGTCAGGGAAGATCACTCATTCCAACTAGACTGACCACAGAGGGTGATTCCATTTGAATCCTTCCTTCATCACCTTTCTACTCTCATCAACTCAAAAACAGCCTCAGTTCTCCATCCTAGTCTCTGCAAATGGCAAGATAGGTGGTCTATAAACCCAACAACCATCTCCTCCCTCAAAACTGTATTGTGTGTAATATATCCCATGTCACCATTATGTAAAGGAACAGTATGGGTGGTGGAAAAGTTATGCTGAAATATGGATAGTAGATATTTTTGTATGTAATACAAGTCTGTTGTTCCATGTCCAGTTCTAACTGTTGCTTCCTGACCTGCATACAGATTTCTCAAGAGGCAGGTTAGGTGGTCTGGTATTCCCATCTCTTTCAGAATTTTCCACAGTTTATTGTGATCCAGAGTCAAAGGATTTGTAATAGTCAATAGATTCCCCTAAATCCTGAAATCAAGTGCAGAGAAGGGCCTGTTCAACAGATTTGACTCCTGTACCCCAGAGATCAGCCCTGGGTGATATTTGAAAGGAATGATGCTGAAGCTGGAACTCCAGTACTTTGGCCACTTCATACAAAGAGGTGACTCATTGGAAAAGACTCTGATGCTGGGAGGGGTTGGGAGCAGGAGGAGAAGAGGACGACAGAGGATGAGATGTCTGGATGGCATCATCGACTCGATGGATGTGAGTTTGAGTGAACTCAGGTGTTGGTGATGGACAAGGAGGCCTGGCGTGCTGCGATTCATGGGTCGCAAAGAGTTGGACACGACTAAGCGACTGAACTGAACTGAACTGAACTGATAGGCAATATACTAAAACGCTGAAAGGTATGTTGGAACAAATACCTTTTCAAATAAAAGCATGCAAATCTGTAGCTTTTAAACGTAGAGACAGCCTGCTCAAAAATATCTGAATCGATGGTGGGGAACATCAGAACCTGATATCATGAAATGCACCGAATAAGAGATGCAGCCTTTAGCGGGAATGGCTTCTCTTGGGACTGAGGATGGAATCTACCGCAACATTTTGATCTTACTCTTCCTTTGGATTTCTATTTCCTTTTTTCTTTCTTTCTTTCTTTCTTTCTTTTTTTTTTTTTTCTGGAACTCTTTCAGAAATAAAAGTGACTTTGTAGTTTAGCATAAAGGTATTCTAACCACGGGGTAACTCGTTCTTTTTAACATGGAAATGAATATTTAAACATTCAAAAGAGAGAGAGAATGGAAGTATGTCACTTTTCCTTTTTCTTTGGCATATCAATGGAAAATACTTTTCCCTTTCCTTCTCCCAGAAAGGACAGCTGTTTTCAGTTGAAGCAACCCCCTCCAGTGACTGAGTAAATGAATTGCAGAACTAAACCCAGGCCAAAAGTCCGCTGGTGTGGCTCAGTGGTAGAGTCTGCCTGCCAATGGGGAAGAAGCAGGAGATGCAGGTTTAGCCTCTGAGTCGGGAAGATCCCTTGGAGGAGGAAATGGCAATGCACTCCAGGATTCTTGCCTGAAGAATGCCATGGACAGAGCAGCCTGGCAGTCTACAGCAGTTCATGGGGTCTCAAAGAGCTGGACAAGACTGAGCACTATACACTACTGTATAATCTTTTAAAGGGGGCTTCCCACACTGCTTAGCAGTAAGAATCTGCCTGCCGGTGTAGGAGATGCAGTAGACATGGGTCTATCCCTGGACCAGGAAGATACCCTGTAGAAGGAACTGACAACCCACTCCAGTATTCTTACCTGGGAAATCCATGGACTCTCTACCACCAGGCTCCTCAGCCCATGGGATTTTCCAAACTCGAATACCACTGAGCATGCAACCTTTTGGAAAGCTCAAATTTGAAGTTAAAAGAAGTAACCTAATTGTTCATTGACAGAGGAGTGTATAAAGAAGGTGTGGTGTATATATACAATGAAATATTGCTCAGCCATTAAAAAGAATGAGATAATGCCATCTGTAGCAACATGGATGGACCTAGAGAGTGTCATACTGAGTGAAATAAGTCAGACAGAGAAGCAGAAATATCATATGGCATCCCTTACATGTGAGATCTAAAAAGAAATGATACAAATGAACTTCCTTACAAAACAGAACCAGACTCACACACTTAGGAAACAAACCTATGGTTGTCATAAGGGGAAAAGGATAGTTAGGGAATTTGGGATGGTCATGTATACGCTGCTATATTTCACACGGATAACCAACAAGGACCTATTGTATAGTACATGGAACCCTGCTCAACATTATGTGGATGGGAGGGGAATTAGGGAAGAATGGGTAAGTGTACATGCATGCCTGAGCCCCTTCACTGCTCACCTGAAACTATCACAACATTGTTAATTTGCTATACCTGAATACAAAACCAAAAGTTCAAAGGAAAAAAAAATCTTAGTTATAAAACCTTTGTGCTCACCTATGCTTTCTTAGCCACAAGTTATTTTCTATTTTATTTCAGTAAAACCCCTCTTATGACTCTCCACTGTTGACATCTCTTTCATTTTTCCATTTGTCTTTAACCTTCCCATATTTAAATGTTACTTCAAAAGCCCACATAATTCAAGCATTTATAAGAGAAGTTGTTACAGTCTGGGAACTCAAGAATGTTTCCTGAGTGGATAGTTGAATCTTTATTCATGAATTTAGTGAAATAAAGAAGTTGTGCTCAGCCACTATTCTGAAAACGATCTTCCAGTTTTATGGAAAGCATGTTAAACAAAAAGACTCTAACAGGATAAATAAAGGGTTATAATTATGGGCAAATTCAACAATAGGGAAAAAAACTTTCAAAATCTTAGATAGAGGAAAATTATATTGAAGACATGGGAGTAAACGTCATGGTAACCATGCTTCGTTAATTTAACAAATATGCCTAAGTATTCACTGGAGCCTGTTCTGTGGCAAATTACACACACACACACACACACACACACACACACACACACACGTGTCAACAAGCACTACTAATGAAAATATAGGAACAAATAAATATTAATTATTTAAAGTAAGTATGAATGTATTAGTTTATTTTATTAACAAAAAGCAGAAGAAAAGTAACTACCAGTAAATTTTTTTGTTTGTAGGGTTCTTTGCCTTTATTTTTAGAAGATGGCAAAAACCACTACCAAGCGTCCTTTTAAATAATACTGAAAAACAAAAAATACTCTGTAAGACCATGAGGAATCTAAAACTGTTTTCTTGCCTACTGGCTCTTTTCAGAGTTTTTAAATTTATAGGATTATATCTCTAAGACCATATAAGGTGAGGTTATCTTCCTTTGCTTGATGACAAACAATATAACTTACTTTCAGAAAATCAAGATGACTTGATGAAAGGCTAATGCCTCTGTATGATGAATACTTTCAACAGTCCAGAAATGGAAGAGGAATTCCTGAATCTAATAAGGAGAATCAATGAAAATATCAAAAATCAGTATTAGTCTCTAAAGGATCACAAACAAGACAGGTAGACTATCACTGCTTCTATTCACTGTCTCCCTGAAGGGCCTGGTATCAAACCAGGAAAGGCAATAAGATGTATTAAGTCTTAAAGGGAGAAATAAACCATTTTTATTCATAGGTACATGTAGAAAATGCAATGGTCTCTATAAGCAAACTACAAGAGCTAGAACTAACAGGGGAATTAACATAGTCACTAAACACAAATATAAATTTTATTTCTAGATATTAGTGAAATCATTAGACAGTGAAATTTAAATTCATTTATTAAATGAATGAGAAAAATTAGGATCTACATTAAAGGGAATAACATAAGACTCCATGTGTCAAGATGTAAATTGTCCCAAATGAATCCATAAATTCAACACAAGCCCAATCTAACTACTAGCAATGTTTTTGGTAGACGTTGAGAAGGTAATTCTATAAGTTTGGTAGAAATTCAAAGATCTAAAATAAACCTTGAAAAAGAAGAAAGTTTGAATTGCATCTCCAGCTATCAAAATGTATATGAAGCCCCAGTAATTAGGACAGAATGGTCTGTTGGAAAGAGGATAAAATAAAGATGAGTAAGCAGGATGAAATCCAAAATCAGGTCCATATGTATACATCATCAATTGATTTTCTCCAAAGGTGTCTATGCAGTTCTATGGGGGAAAAGATGGTCTGTCTGGGATATGAGCTAATGTCAGTTGCTCAGTCATGTCTGATTCTTTGTGATGCTATGAACTGTAGTTCGTCAGCCTCCTCTGTCCATGTGATTCTCCAGGCAAGAATACTGGAAAATGGGTTGCCATGCCCTTCTCCAAGGGATCTTCCTGACCCAGGGATTGAACCCAGGTCTCCCACACTGCAGGCGGACTCTTTACTGTCTTAGCCACCTGGGAAGCCCCCACCTTGGGCTGTTACCACACAAACACTAGAATGTGCTCCTAGTGATATCTTATGGTTTTAATTGCATTTCTGGCAACTGGCTATTTGCATCTTTTGAAAGTACTTTGACTCCTTCCTCATAACATAAAAAAATTAACTCTAGATGGATACAAGATCTAAATGTGGTCAATGAAACTATAAAACTTCTTAAAAATACAAGAGAATTTCTTTATAAGTTTGGCAGTTTAGATTCCTTCAAAAGCACACATACCCAATCAGAAAAGGAAAAATATTAAATTTCACTCTTTCAAAATTAAATATATCTGTTCCCCAAACACACCACCTAGAGAATGAAAACACAAGTAATAGACTGGGTTAAAATATTTGTGTTATGTATATCTGATAAGGGCTTCCAAGGTGGCTCAGTGGGTAGATTCTGCCTGAAATGCAGGAGATGCAGGAGATTTGGGTTCAGTCCCTGGCTTGGGAAGATACCCTTGAGAAGGGCATGGCAACCCACTCCAGTATTCTTGCCTGGAGAATCCCCCTGGACACAGAAGCCTGGCAGGCTACAGTCCATAGGGTGGCAAAGAGTAGGATATGACTGAAACGGACTGAGTGCATATGCATGCATGTATCTGATAAACAACTTGAATACAGAATAAAAAACAGGCCTATACATTTTAAAATGGTAAAAATATAATCTACAACCTAATAATACATAAGCAAAGTGATACTTCTCAAAAGAAATCAGCCAAATGGCCAATAAGCTTAGGGAAGTGTGTTCAACACCATGCAGTTCAGTTCAGTTCAGTTCAGTCGCTCAGTCGTGTCCGACTCTTTGTGACCCCATGAATCATAGCATGCCAGGCCTCCCTGTCTGTCACCAACTCCCAAAGTTCACTCAAACTCATGTCCATCAAGTCCATGATGCCATCCAGCCATCTCATCCTCTGTTGTCTGCTTCTCCTCCTGCCCCCAGTCCCTCCCAGCATCAGGGTCTTTTCAGTGAGTCAACTCTTCGCATAAGGTGGCCAAAGTATTGGAGTTTCAGCTTTAGCATCTGTCCTTCCAATGAACACCCAGGACTGATCTCTTTTAGGATGGACTGGTGGGACCTCCTTGGAGTCCAAGGTACTCTCAAGAGTCTTCTCCAACACTGCATTTCAAAAGTATCAGTTCTTCTGCACTCAGCTTTCTTCACAGTCCAACTTTCACATCCATACCTGACCACAGGAAAAACCATAGCCTTGACTAGATGGACCTTTGTTGGCAAAGTAATGTCTCTGCTTTTGAATGTGCTATCTAGGTTGGGCATAACTTTCCTTCCAAGGAGTAAGGATCTTTTAATTTCATGGCTGCAATCACCATTGCAGTGATTTTGGAGCCCCCAAAATAAAGTCTGACACTGTTTCCACTGTTTCCTCATGTATTTCCCATGAAGTGATGGGACCAGATGCCATGATCTTCGTTTTCTGAATGTTGAGCTTTAAGCCAGCTTTTCACTCTCCTCTTTCACTTTCATCAAGAGGCTTTTTAGTTTCTCTTCACTTTCTGCCATAAGGGTGGTGGCATCTGCATATCTGAGGTTATTGATATTTCCCCCAGCAATCTTGATTCCAGCCCAGCGTTTCTCATGATGTACTCTGCATAGAAGTTAAATAAGCAGGGTGACAATATACAGCCTTGACGCACTCTTTTTCTATTTGGAACCAGTCTGTTGTTCCATGTCCAGTTCTAACTGTTGCTTCCTGACCTGCATATAGGTTTCTCAAGAGGTAGGTCAGGTGGTCTGGTATTCCCATCTCTTTCAGAATTTTCCACAGTTTATTGTGATCCACACAGTCAAAGGCTTTGGCATAGTCAATAAAGCAGAAATAGATGTTTTTCTGGAACTCTCTTGCTTTATCAATGATTTGGCGGATGTCAACACCATTACTCATCAACAAATGTAAATTAAATCCACCTTGAAGAAGCTGAAGTTGAATGGTTCTATGAAGACCTACAAGACCTTTTAAGAAGTAACACCCCCAAAATATGTCCTTTTCATTATAGGGGACTGGAATGCAAAAGTAGGAAGTCAAGAAACACCTGGAGTAATGGGAAATTTGGCCTTGCAGTGCAGAATGGGGCAAGGCAAAGACTAATAGAGTTTTGCCAAGAGAAAGCACTGGTCATAGCAAACACCCTCTTCCAACAACACAAGAGAAGACTCTACACATGGAAATTTCCAGATGGTCAACACTGAAATCACATTGATTATATTCTTTGCAGCCAAAGATGGAGAAGCTCTATACAGTCAACAACAACAACAAAAAAAAAAACGACCAGGAGCTTACTGTGGCTCAGATCATGAACTCCTTATTACCAAATTCAGACTTAAATTGAAGAAAGTAGGAAAAACGACTAGGCCATTCAGGTATGACCTAAATCAAATCCCTTATGGTATACAGTGAAAGTGAGAAATAGATTTAAGGGCCTAGATCTGATAGATAGAGTGCCTGATGAACTACGGAATGAGATTCGTGACATTGTACAGGAGACAGGGATCAAGACCATCCCCATGGAAAAGAAATGCAAAAAAGCAAAATGACTGTCTGGGGAGGCCTTACTAATAGCTGTGAGAAGAAGAGAGGGTGAAAAGCAAAGGAGAAAAGGAAAGATATAAGCATCTGAATGCAAAGTTCCAGAGAATAGCAAGAAGAGATAAGAAAGCCTTCCTCAGCGATCAATGCAAAGAAATAGAGGAAAAGAACAGAATGGGAAAGACTAGAGATCTCTTCAATAAAATTAGAGATACCAAGGGAACATTTCATGCAAAGATTGGCTCGATAAAGGACAGAAATGGTATAGACCTAACAGAAGCAGAAGATATTAAGAAGAGGTGGCAAGAATACATGGAAGAACTGTACAAAAAGGATCTTCACGACCCGGATAATCATGATGGTGTGATCACTAATCTAGAGCCAGACATCCTGGAATGTGAAGTCAAGTGGGCCTTAGAAAGCATCACTATGAACAAAGCTAGTGGAGGTGATGGAATTCCAGTGGAGCTGTTTCAAATCCTGAAAGATGATGCTTCAAAAGTGCTGCACTCAATATGCCAGCACAATTGGAAAACTCGGCAGTGGTGACAGCACTGGAAAAGGTCAGTTTTCATTCCAATCCCAAAGAAAGGCAATGTCAAAGAATGCTCAAACTGTGATCAATTGCACTCATCTCACATGCTAGTAATGTAATGCTCAAAATTCTCCAAGCCAGGCTTTAGCAATATGTGAACTGTGAACTCCCTGATGTTCAAGCTGGTTCTAGAAAAGGCAGAGGAATCAGAGATCAAATTGCCAACATCCACTGAATCATGGGAAAAGCAAGAGAGTTCCAGAAAAACATCTATTTCTGCTTTATTGACTATGCCAAAGCCTTTGACTGTGTGGATCACAATAAACTGTGGAAAATTCTGAAAGAGATGGGAATACCAGACCACCTGACCTGCCTCTTGAGAAACCTATAGGCAGGTCAGGAAGCAACAGTTAGAACTGGACATGGAACAACAGATTGGTTCCAAATAGAAAAAGAGAGTGCGTCAAGGCTGTATATGGTCACCCTGCTTATTTAACTTCTATGCAGAGTATATCATGAGAAATGCTGGACTGGAAGAAATGCAAGCTGGAATCAAGATTGCTGGGGGAAATATCAATAACCTCAGATATGCAGATGACACCACCCTTGTGGCAGAAAGTGAAGAGGAGCTAAAAAGCCTCTTGATGAAAGTGAAAGTGGAGAGTGAAAAAGTTGGCTTAAAGCTCAACATTCAGAAAACGAAGATCATGGCTTCCAGTCCCATCATTTCATGGGAAGTAGATGGGGAAACTGTTGAAACAGTGTCAGACTTTATTTTGGGGGGCTCCAAAATCACTGGAGATGGTGATTGCAGCCATGAAATTAAAAGACGCTTACTCCTTGGAAGAAAAGTTATGACCAACCTAGACTGTATATTCAAAAGCAGAGACATTACTTTGCCGACTAAGGTCCATCTAGTCAAGGCTATGGTTTTTCCAGCGGTCATGTATGGATGTGAGAGTTGGACTGTGAAGAAGGCTGAGCACCGAAGAACTGATGCTTTTGAACTGTGGTGTTGGAGAAGACTCTTGAGAGTCCCTTGGGCTGCAAGGAGATCCAAGCAGTCCATTCTGAAGGAGATCAGCCCTGGGATTTCTTTGGAAGGAATGATGTTAAAGCTGAAACTTCTGTGCTTTGGCCACCTCATGAGAAGAGTTGGTTCATTGGAAAAGACCCTGTTGCTGGGAAGGTTGGGGGCAGGAGGAGAAGGGGACGACAGAGGATGAGATGGTTGGATGGCATCATGGACTTGATGGACATGAGTTTGAGTGAATTCCAGGAGATGGTGATGGACAGGGAGGCCTGGCGTGCTGCGATTCATGGGGTCGCAAAGAGTCGGACACAACTGAGTGACTGGACTGAACTGAACTGTGTTCCTTCCCCACTTCCTGTGTCACTCAGCTTTGTCCAACTCTCTACAGCCCCGTGGACTGTAGTTTGCCAGGCTCCTCTGTTTATGGAATTCTCCAGGTAAGAATACTGGAGTGGGTTGTCATTCCCTTCTCCAGAGGATCTTCCAGACCTAGGATCTAAGTCAAGTCTCCCACACTGCAGGCAGAACCGTCTCAGCTCCCTGGGAAGCCACCATCTTGTGCTGCTACCACACAAACTCTAGACTGTGCTCTCAGTGATATCTTATTGTGGTTTTAATTGTATTTTTCCAATGATTTATAATCTTGAATATATTTTTATATGCTTATTTGCTATCTGTATACTTCTTTAGTTAAATAGCTCTTTGCCCATGGTCTAAGTGAAATGTTTACCTTATTTAAATACTATTAGCTTTGAGAGTTATTTATATATTCTAGATACTACTTCCTTGTGGAATATATGGTTTCCAAATAATAGGTTTTCACAATTGGTAGCTTGTCTTTTCATGCTCTTACAGTTGTTTTGCAGGGCAAAAGATCTTAATTTTGAAGTCTAGTTTGTCATTTTTAGAAAATTTTATGGGCTGTTGTTTTGTTGTCAAGTCCAAAGGCTCTTGGCCCATACACATATCAAACTTTTGTCCTGTATTTTTTCCTAAAACTTTTTATAATTTAACGTTTTACATTTAAGTCTGTGATCCATTTTAAAGAATGTATGTATGAAGCGTGAGACCTGAATCAAGGTTAATTTTTTTCTGCCAATGGATTTCAACTTTCTCCAATACTATCTGTTGAAAGGGTTATCCTTCTTCTATGGAATTTATTTGGCACTTTGCCAGGAAAGGTCAGTTGGGTGTATTTGTGTGAATCTATTTATGGGTTCTCTGTTCATTTCCACTGACCTGTGTGTTTATCCCTGCACCAGTACCAAATAACCTCGAGGACTCTAGCCTGAAATCAGGTTGACCGATTGTTCTGACTTCTTATTTCTTCAACATTTAAAAAATTATTACAGTATCTCTCCCTGTTCATATAAATTTTAGAATAAGCTTGCTTGTATTTGTTTTTTAAAATCCTGATGGATTTTAACAGGAGTCGTATAACATGTGTATATAAATCTGGAGAGATGTGTCATGTTTACTGCTTTGAAACTTCCAGTTTGCAATCTCATGATGTCTCTTCATCTGTCTTCTTTAATTTCTTTCTTCAGTGTTTTGTGGTTTTCAGCTTAAAAATTCTGTACGTTTTCTGTACAAAAAAGGCCACTCAGGGTCTTTTTTCAAGTCATTATAAATGGTATTATACTTTTAATTTTGGGGTCCACCTATCCATCGCTAATATATAGAAATACAGTTGATTACATACATTTATCTTATTTCCTATGGTGTTGCTGAACTCAATAGGTCTGAGAGTTTTGTGGGGTATGTTCTTTGAGATCTTCTGTATAGATAATCATATTACCTGGCAGTTTCACTTCTTTTCTGGTCCAAGACTGTCTTTATGTCTGCTTTCTGTATTGCACTGGCTCTGACATCCAGCTCTACGCTGAAGGAGAGTGATGAGACTGGACGTGCGTGCCTTGTTCCCAGTCTTAGGGAAACATATACAGTCTTTTGTTAGTAAGCATACTGCCAGCTATGGAGGAACTTCCCCACTATGCCTGTGTTTCTCAAAGTCTTCACTATAGTTGACTGTTGAATTTTGGCAAAAGTTTATTCTACATAGATTAATATGATGTAATTTTTCTTTTTTATTCTGCTAATATGGTGAATTTCATCAACTGATTTTCAATTTGAAGCAGTTTGCATCCTTGAAAAAAAAATCCATTTGTGCTTGGTATATTACTCTTTTTATATAGATGAATTTTACTTGCTAATATTTTCAAGAAACTTTATGTCTATATTCATGAAATATGTTTGTCTGCAGTTCTCTGTTATAATCTTTGTCTGATTTTAATTTCAGGGTAACACTAGCGTCATAAAATGAGTGTTGGATTCTTTTCCTTTTTTTCCTGAAAGAAATAGTGCAAAATTCATGCTAATACTTCAAAAGATTGGTAGAATTATCTAGTAACACTGTCTGAGTCCAGGGGTTTTTTAATTAAAAATTTAATTTCTTCATAGATATCATGATTTCAGCTTTCTCTGGCCCCTGCCCTGAGGAGAGATGAGGAGGAGCGACACCTGGAGCCCACATTGATGTTTGGGGACAGACAGCAGGTGCTTCCAGAGCACTGTGCCCTGCGCAGAAGTAGGTTCCTGCATCTGAGAGCTGGGCAGCCGCGAGGTGCAGAGAGCTGTGCTGTCTGGACTCTCCAAGCCGACCTGTCCGTCTCTGCTCCGTCTTCACTTCTCCACTCTTAGTTAGTATCATCAAGAGGACAGGACTGCCCCCAGGGCTCTGCTTATACCACTGTAAGTTGGTTAAAATGCTTGAGGAATTGCAGTATGTGGTGAAGTTCTCTCCTTCTTGTAGAAGGAAGAATTGAGGAATTTGACTTATCTGTTGTGCATTCACTTCTGTTGAGAAAACAGTAAGAACTATCAGAGAAAGTCTAATCAGATGTCTATTCTCTCAGCCCTAATGGTCTCTCTCATTCTTCTTGTGTATTTTCTCCTTCTTTCCATGTCTCCCTGCCCAACTCCCTCTGTCCTTCCACTTTTTAGTTTCTTAGTTTTTCTCAACATCCTGCTCTCTATCAGAAAATCTCATTCCTACAGTTTCCTGCAAATCATAGTCCACTGTGCAGAACTCTCTGGAAGCAATCAGGGAAACCCCAAACTCACGTGGTATTTGCATCCATAAGATCAGCACTGGTGCTATGAGCAGCATTTCCCTCTTCTCCCTCAGGAAGAGTTGCTGAATCTGCCTGCTCCTAAAGAGTTTCCCCTGTGCAAGCTTTTCCAGCCCCACACACCTCTGTGGTCTACACTGCCTTTTGCAAAGAAAAAGTAAGGAGTGACTGCCCTTTGAGACCGCCAATCAGAGTACCCCTATTTCACTCACGCATCTTAAAAAGCAGGGCGGGTTTGCGGATGCTGCCCCTCTGTGGATGGATCTAAAATTGCTGACTTTATAACCAATTCTTCACAGAATGCTTTCTAATTCAAGTGGTATATATGTTTGTCAAAGCTTGAAAAGAAAGAGTTAACTCACGCTAATATTGTTCGGGGAGGAACAATTTGCCTTTTAAAACAGAATTTTTAAAATTTAAAATAGGGCATCAGGGGAACAATGGAAACAGTGAGAGACTTTATTTTAGGGGGGCTCCAGAATCACTGCAGATGGTGTCTGCAGCCATGAAATCAAAACACCTTTGCTCCTTGGAAGCAAAGCTATGACCAACCTAGACAGCATATTAAAAATGAGAGACATTACTTTGCCAACAAAGGTCCGCCTAGTCAAGGCTATGGTTTTTCCAGTGGTCATGTATGGATGTGAGTTGGACTATAAAGAAAGCTGAGTGCTGAAGAATTGATGCTTTTGAACTGTGGTGTTGGAGAAGACTCTGGAGCATCCCTTGGACCGCAAGGAGATCCAACCAGTCAATCCTAAAGGAAATCAGTCCTAAATGTTCATTGGAAGGATTGATGCTGAAGCTGAAACTCCAATACTTTGGCCACCTGATTCAAAGAACTAACTCATTGGAAAAGACCCTGATGCTGGGAAAGATTGAAGGTGGGAAAAGAAGGGGATGACAGAGGATGAGATAGTTGGATGGCATCACCAACTCGATGGATATCACTTTGAGTAAGCTCCAGGTGTTGGTGATGGACAAGAAAGACTGGCC